>VDFB02180261.1:0-19878 GCA_007258455.2 Sequoia sempervirens
TTTCAGTTACAAGATATTCACATCTTAGTGCAATGATCAAAGCGTTTATGACCGAAAAAATTGAACAAGCCAACCATTTCTCTCTCTCCCCTTCCCCTCTCTCATAACTCATAAAGAAGTGACATATTTCATGAAGAAGTGAAATAAGTATTTTTTTTGTTTCAAATAAAATATCACAACTCTCCACTATAAGTGTGTGTGTGAAAAATGTATCAATATATAAACGAATTCAAACACATATCAATAAGACATTATATCAAGAAAACTGAAAAGGAAAACAGAATGAACAAAACTATTACTGCAACTTCCCCGAACTCATCTTATTTCTCTCTAACTCCAGCGTTTTGTTGTTTCTAATTGCTCTCAGATTCAACAGATCAAGCTCAACAAAATGGACAACTGAAGAATGAGATGTAAATAAAAATGCATATTATGCTCAATGCAAGACTTTGCTAAGATGAAAATATTGTTGTGATGATAAAAGGATGTGAGTGCATAAGTTGATTGCATGTATGTTCGTGCATTTGTTGTGTGTATGCGTGTAACCAAAGCTTGGATATGTACCAGTATTTATAGAGTCTTAGAAAGGATTCAATTGGCTGACATATTCTAACGGCCCGGATTAAGCTTGTTCGAATGGACAATGAAAGATTTTCGTAAGTGGAGAGGGAGATAGAAAGTTTCCCTTTTCCTTCAATTTTCATCATTGAGATCCGAAGGGAATTTGTCGTTTCGAAGAATGAGTTTAGAATGAGTTAAAATTAAATTAAATAAATTTATTTAATTTGTGGTGAAGATGGATATAGAGCTATGAATTCCAAATGAAGTCCTTGTTTGATTGGTGATGATAGAGGGGTGGTTGGAGGGAGGGAAGTATTAGGTTAGTATTTGTGTTTGAGATTTTGATTTTGGGATGAGAGAATGTTCACATTGATTTGAATGTTCAAATGATATTCCAGGCTTTGAGATGATGTGATAATTGCAAAATAAAATGTCATATTTATTTAATTTAATTAAGAGGAATGTGGGAAATGTCAATAATTAAATAAAATTATTTATTTAATTAAGGTAGAAGAATTAGAAAATGAACAATATAAATAAATAATTAAATTTATTTTTATGTAGATGACTTTGGGAGAATTAATTAAATAAATTATATTTAATTAATTAACAAGCTTAATCATGACCATTTTTAGACGTATACATTTTGCCCCTCTTTGAAGTGATGTGTGAAACACATTGCTTCAAAGAAAAATAAGATTTTTCCCTGATATACTTTTGATGTTGATGTTGATGATGCCCCCTCGGGGGGTAAATCATGGATGAGGATATGGATTGCAAAAATTTTGCTAAACAATCAAGATTAGATAATGATATTCTACGGAGGAGAGAGTGATTTAGCTCCTGACAAATGATGGAAAGAATGTCCCATTATGAAAATAAAGTCAAAGGCAGCAAACTTACCTTTGTTTGATCTTTAAAAGGTAAAAAAGTTGAAAAATACAAGTCATTTGCACTTTTTGACTTTGTGAATACTGTAGCTCTGAGAGTGACCTTGCGACATGGAGATTCCTTATCATCGCCACCAATTCAAGAGATCTCGCCGATACCAAAGGCCAGCAACATATGGACCACCGATGAGTCAATCTAACCGCTTGTGCTTTCAAATTTTACGTTGGAAAGCAAATTGCATTATTTTTTCATGAATTTTTCATTTGAAAATAATGTTTTAGCGCTTTCAATGATTTTTCTGGTGCTTAGGGTAAAAACAATAACGCATATAGGCTAGATTTGAAATAGTTAGGGTAAAACCAATGTAGCGCATTCGATGAAAACAATAGCGCATATAGGGTGTCATTCAAAAATTTAGGAGTATGGCGCATATAGGAAAAATAGTAGCGCATATAGGAAAAAGTGCATCGAGCAAAAACAGTGGCGCATATATGGAAAGATGCAGAAAGCTAGATTTAAGCGCTTCGAACAAAAATAGTGGCGCATATAGGGAAATTGTGCATCTGGTAACTAAAGTAGCGCTTAGGTTGATAGTTTTAGCGCATATGGGTTTTAGCGCATAGGGGAACTATTTGAGTGCATCTCGTGAAAAGAACGACGCATATGGGTTTTAGCGCATAAAGGCCACAGAGTAGCGCATATGGGTTTTAGTGCATAGAGGCCATAGAGTAGCGCATATGGTGAAAATAGGCAGAATGTATGATTTGATGATAGTAATGCAAAAATGATAATTTATATATTGCTTCCTTGGTCAATGGATAGGTAAATTGTCGTGTCATCATGCTGATAGTGATAAAAATGATAGAATAATATGAGGATTGATTGATAATTTTGCTTCCTAGAGTAGAAAACAAAGAGTAATTGTTTGATAACTTTGTTTCAAAAACAAAGAGTAGATTGAACTGATAACTTTGCTTCCCAGCGTAGAAAACAAAGAGTAATTATTAGATAAATGAATGATATCACTTCTGATAAATTTTCTTTCTGCAATAGAAAACAAATAGTAATTGGTGGTAGAGCAAATTGATATGATATCCAGATAGATAGATTGTGTATTGGTGTGCCTGATGGGATTGATTGTGTGATAGGGGTCGTTGATAGGATATGATGCACTGATACGAGTCATTGATATGGGTCGGATATAGTTCACCGATATAGTTCACTTGATAAAGGTCACTGATAGATATAAGTCTAATTGATTTTGATTGATTGAGATTGAATGATTGGTATGATTCTGATTAATTATCCTTGTGATGACCAAAAAAAAAAATAGAAGATTTTCAAAAACCTCCAGATTAGAGAGCGGCACTCGGTGGGATGGGATAGGATACCTGAGTTGACAACTGTTGATATAGCTTTAATAGATACATGTGGTTTGAGATCCTTGTTGGCTATGCTACTGATTCGGGTCAACAGAGAACTATTGACGACACTGGCAGAGCGATGGCATTCGGAGCACAACACCTTTCATATGCTGAGTGGTGAGGTGACAGTGACTCCGGAGGATGTATACAGGATATTAGGTATCCTAATGGTTGGTTCCCTTGTGTTCTATGATCACAAGGAGCTTGGGGGTACAGATGCTTTGAGAGGGGTGTATGGTGATGCACATATAGCTGGGTACTGGGTACCATGGGATGACTTTCGAGGATATCTAGCTTTTCCTACAATTTTGGGTGTGTTCATTAGAGGTCTTCTTTGTCCGAATCGCCGGTCAAAGGGATTATCAGTGGGATGGGGTAAGATTTTGGATCAGATGTTGCTACAGCTACAGAGATATGCATGGGGGAGTTTCATGTTAGCGCATCTATATCATGATTTGCATCAGGTGGTGTACAGGGGTGCTTCCAGTTTGTCATGCGGTGTGACGCTGTAGATCTGGACATAGGAGCATCTTGCTATGACAAAATTGGTGTGCCCTAGAGTTAGGCCTCCAGGTAGGCCCTATGTATATACGTATGCTATGTTCCTTACCCAGCCCAAGCTGGGCAAGGTGGATTACTAGAGACGACTTCTAGATGATATGGATGCAGTGGTATGGCGACCATATCTTGATTGTGATCCATGGGATACAGATGATATAAAGATGCCATTTGTATGCATTCCTCAGTTTTTGATAGGGAGGACTCCTTTCATTCTTGAAAGGTTTCTGGCATTGTAGGTGCAGAGACAGTTTGGATTTACCCAGGGGATGGCACAGGGGGTTGCACACTATGCTTGAGGTAGAGATGAGGCTGGATGGGGGCCATGTATTTCCTATCAGACAACATATACATAGTTTGAGTCATTAGCACCCGAGGCATGGGATGACAGGCGACACATTGTTGATGCCAATATGTTTGATGAGTATTCTCTATATTACCATACACATCCATTTCCATGATTTACCAGTCCCAATGAGCTAGCACCCATTCTGGTAGTACCACAACCAGGGGTAGTGAGATAGGAGGATGTGGCCGGTGGCGAGCAAGGAGCAGTTGGAGGAGAAGAGGTGGAGAGCAGAGAGGAGGAGAGTTCTGACGGAGATGATGGCGGGGATGGGGGATAGGTGTTGGGGAGGTCAAGGTTGGATATTCTAAGGGGTGTCCAGATCATGCGGTGGTCGAGGACAAGGATTGGGTGATGGACAGTGATCTGGATGGGATCCTAATCTCAGCAGGGACAGATAGCTACTCTTCAAGCCCAGGTGCAGACACTGCAAGGACAATAGGGACAATTGCAGAGTCAATTAATGCAGTCATAGGGATTTATTGTATAGCTATAGGCACAGTTGGCACAGGCACAGGCACAGACACATGCACCTGCCCCAGACCCACAGTTAGCCCAGGTGATGACATAGAGATATGCATTCAGACAGAGAGTAGTGGAGGCGGAGGGCATCACTAAGAGGCTCATGGGCACAGTAGAGAGTGCATCATTGTGAGATGCCATTGTAGAGGGCATGGAGATGGCAAGGGAGGCCGAGTATTACAGAGTCAGGTACGAGGAGTTGTGTCCTCTTGAGCACAGAGAGCCATTTCCCTGATCTCGTAGCAGGACTAGGAGCAGATCACGGACACATACACAGAGCATGGGAGTGAATGGGCCTCGGTGGGATCCATACGCAGGTACCAGTGGGAGGTCACCTCCTTTCAGACCAGCTCCATCAGGGGCATCGACCAGCTAGTCTTGTGATGTATATCATTTTTGGAGCATGCATATTGATTTTTGATCATGTCTTATGTATTTCTCTTTGGACATTTCAGTTTCATTGGACATTTGGATATGTTTATTATTGATGATGAGCGATGATATGTAGCAACGATGATTGGTGATGATGTTTTGTGCATTTATGATATGATGATGTGATATGCATTTATTTCTATGTGTTTATGGATTTTGGTATGCATTTGAATGAGTAAATGACTAACATGATATGCAGGATGATTTGATATGATGTTTTTATTATGATGATGATGATTGATGATGCGTACTAATGATGCCATGCAGGTGGATGACTTATGATGTGATTATGAAAATGTATATATGGAATGTTTATTTTTGGATTTGCCAATGCAGGTAAATGATGATAATATGATGAAAAATGAATGTTGTGTTCATGATATGCATTATGAATTTGTATGATAAAATGATATGATATGAATACTGATATGAATAGTGATGAGATGTATAATAAAATGTTATTGTGATGAAATGTAATTAAATGAAATGATAAATGAAAAGAATAATAATGGATTTATAATGATAATGAAATGATATGATAGGATAATGATAAGAAAATGAAATGACTGATAATGAAATGAAATGATAATGATATGATATGATAATGATAATGATACTGTGATGAAATAAATGATAATAATGATAATGATAATGAAATGATGAAATGATAATGATAATGAAATGGTGAAATGATAATGATAATGTAATGAAATAATGAAATGATGATAATGTAATAAATGATAAGGATAATGGAATGAAATGATAATGATATGATATGATAAGATAATGATATTGAGATGAAATAAATGATGATAATGATAATGATAATGAAATGATGAAATGATAATGATAATGTAATGATAAGATGATAATGATAATGTGATGATGAAATGATGACAATGTAATAATGAAATAATGAAATGAAAATGAGAATAAGAATGAATGATATGAATGGAATGAATGATAATTCAATGAATGATATGAAAATGTAATGAATGATATGAAAATGAAAATAAATGAAAAGATAAGATAACAATAATGAGATGAAATGAATGGAATGAAGGACAATGCGATGAATGATAATGAATGATGATGGAATGAAATGATCATGAAATGATATGATAATGATATGAATGATAATGAAATGAAAATGAATGAAAGGATAATGAATGAGATGATGAGATAATGAAACAAATGTTTGTATTGTCCTCCATAAATAGTCCAAAGAAACATGACAACCATTGGCCTTTCAAAACTCTGATGCAAATCCAATATGCAGTTATGTATAATGACCTAAAATGAGATGCAACTAAATGAAACCAACCATTTGTTGAGATTTTTGTTATATTTTTTGGAATCATCATAGAGCACTTTTAAAATGTTGGAAGTGTGTACAAGCATCAAAGGGGAAATTAGCACCAATGATGACCTGAGTACAACTTTCATGATTTTTGATATAGCAAGCGAATACAAGCATCTAGGTATAATTGAACCGAGATGACCTGAGCATTTCTTGTACAAACAAACAAAGACTAACTACCTTTTGATGCAAATTTGGAATTGTCATCAATGATAAACTTTGGAAATCATGTCTCGCGACATACTTGCAATAGATGGATAGTTATCCTCAATACAACAGACAAAGAAAAATCATCCTCTTTCCTTACTACTCTAGTTCAATACATCATCGAGTGTACTTTCAGGAAGGAGATGATATCAAAAATTAAAAGCAACGATGACGAAATGAAAATATTATTCCAGACATTATTCAAAGTTATCAGATCATCGGATATAAAGATATGATAGGGTCTAAAGCTAAAAATTCCACTATGATATGGATAATGATTTGGATAAGGTTGCTCCATATGGTTTTGATTTGATTGTTTATTTTGCCATGATTTGGCTTTACGATAATGGTTGTCTCATTGTTTAAATTAAAAGCTTTGAAAATTTGAGTGCTCCGGTAATACCCGGTAACTGGTATTTGGAAATGGTGTATGTAGCATCGTCCAAACTACTTGATAGCCATTGCCGTTTTGGGAAATTATGATAGCATGATAGAGGTGGCGGCACTAAAGGCCATTGGAAAAGATCATGAAACTAAGGCTGAAAAGTTAAGTCACGAGAACATGATTAATAGATGGAGAACGCAAATGGCGATGCATTTGCCAGTTACCTCATTTATTTTTTTTTATTGCATTTTCTTGTCCCATGGCTGCTGTATAATACGAGGAACACCTATGGCAGTGCTTTTTCTTGCTTTGCTCTTTAGGACTTTTTCGGGTTTTTGTATTTCAGCACAGAACTTTTGGAATTTTTTTGTATTTTTTTAGGACTTTTTTTAATTTTTTTGTATTTCTTCAGGACTTTTTCTGATGATGATAACTGCTTTAGACATAATACTTTTTCAGGTGCATGTTGTTGATAGGTTCATCAAACAAGTCCCCTTCTGGTGTTGATAGCTTGTAGGCTCCTGAACCATAGACTGCGATAACCACATAAGGACCTAGCCAATTGGGTTCGAAGTTTTCTTTCTTCTCTTTGTCTTGCTGATTGCATGGGTTTTCTTTCAAAATAAGATCACCCACTTGAAAGGTACGAGGCTTTACTTTGTGATTATAGCTATAAGACATTATTTGTTGATATGCTTTTAAATGATTAGCTGCTCTTTGTCTCTTTTCATCTAGGAGTTCAAGCTCTTGGAGTCAGGAAACTCTATATTCATCATCTGTTGTAAGACCTTTCAGTGATACCCTGAGTGAGGGAATCTCAACTTCTAAAGGTAGTATGGCTTCTACTCCATAGACAAGAGCAAATGGTGTTGCTCCTGTTGGCGTGCAGATACTGGTTATGTAGGCCCACAAGGCGGGATTGAGTTGAATGTGTCAATCCCTCCCTGAATCATTCACAGTCTTTTTCAAGATTTTTAATATTGTTTTATTTGAGGCCTCGGCTTGGCCATTCCCTTGTGGATAGTAAGGTGTTGAATATTTATGCTGAATGTGAAATCTTTCACAAAGTTCATCAACATCCTGATTTTTGAAAGGACGTTCATTATCTGTAATAATGGAGTTGGGAATGCCATAGCGACAAATAATATAGTTGAGTATGAATGATGATATTTATTTTTTGATAACTTTAGTAAGAGGTACTACCTCAATCCACTTGGTAAAATACTCTATAGCTGTGATGATGAATTTATGTCCGTTCGATGAAGAAGGATGAATCTTGCCCACTAGATCTAACCCCCATTGAGAAAATGGCCAAGTTGGCATGAATGGTTGAAGTTCCTGCGCATGAGCATGAATGAGATTCCCATGAATTTGACATTTTGAGCATGTTTTCACAAAAGTGAATGATTCCCTCTCCATTGTAGGCCAGTAGTAACCCATTCTAATCAATTTCTTGGATAAGGTGAGTCCACTCGAATGAGTACCACAGATGCCACCATGAAATTTTTGTAAAGCTTTGTCAGATTCCTCACATTCAAGACATCGAAGTAGAGTACCATCAAGACCACGACGATAAAGGGTGTCAGCGATAAGAGTGTAGCGAGCAGATTGGTGGATAAAATTGTGTTTTTGGTTACAGGATAAATTGGGTGGTAAGATATTGTCTTTGAGGTAGGCATAAATTTTTTCGCACCAAGGTGAATTAGATCCGACCAAATGGAAAATGATTTGGCTTTCAGGGGTATCATAAGCAGGTGTAAATGATTGTTCCACCATAAATTCATAGCGAGCCTGAGTTTTTGGGAGTTGTAACAATGATGCAATCGTAACCATGGCATCAACTGCCTTGTTATCAAGCCTTGGAATTTGTGTGAATTTGATGTCCACAAAGTATTTCTTGAAGTCATCAACCATCTTTTTATATGGTAATAGTTTGTCATCTTTGGTCTGATAATCGTCATTGATATGATAAATGACTAGCTATGAGTCGCCATATACTTGTAGTTCTGTAATCCTCCATTCTAGTGCTATTTTAAGCCCAGTGATCAATGCTTCATATTCGACGATGTTGTTGGTGCATGGAAACATCAGCCTATATGATCGAGGAATGGTGTGTCCTTGAGGGGTGATGAAAAGTATGCCTACCCCCGATCCATGTTGAGTGAAAGAACCATCAAAATATAACGACCATGGTTGTTTATATTCTGCAGTAAAGACATCAACATCTAAAAATTCAATGTGCAGGGGATGGTCTGCTTGTAGTGGTGCTTTAGCTAATTGATCAGCGATAACTTGTCCTTTGATTGCCTTGCGATCAACATAATGGATGTCAAATTCACTCAGAATCATTACCCACTTTGCTAACCTACCTGTCAATGATGCTTTGCTCAACAAATACTTGAATGGATCAATCTTTGAAACTAGATTGATTGTATGAGTTAACATGTAATGCCAATTTTTTTGTGAAGCAAAGACTACTGCCAGACAAGCCTTCCTGATAGAAGTGTAGTTGAGCTCATGACTTGTTAGTGTAGACACTGAAAACTGGTTTAAGCCTGTGACTTCAATATTCTTCATATTTCGTATTCTTCATGGTCATGATTAAATAATGTCAATTATTTAATTATTCACTTTAACATTAATTCTTCTATTAATTAAATAATCTTAATTATTTAATTAATCTACATTTCTTTATCTCTATCCGACACTAAACGCTTTTATTTAATTATTATGTTACTAATTAACCTTATTCTTCCGACACTAAATAAATTCCTATTTAATTTTACCTTTATCATATTTCAACTATAATTAAATAAATATTATTTATTTAATTATTCTTCTAATATCAGTTTTGGAATTAAAATGACCATTTAATTCATTAATTCTATTTTAACGATTCTTCTATATTTTAGATAATTATGTGAGTTATCTACATTCGCCTAATTTAATTACATCTATTTTAATCGCCAGCTTAACTCTTGATTTAATGTCCGAAAGTATACTTTGTGCACCTCTTCACGACTATCATTCAATCATTCAAATTTAACTCATTTGGTATTGCACATGCAAATTAATTAAATATTCTTATTTAATTAATTAAACCTTGTGCGTGCATTCGAACAAGAGTTGCTTTAATCAATCTTTATCTTTGTCATGCAAAGATAATTCTTCTTTTTTCGAATACCAAACTAAAGATTAAATCATTTATTTAATCTTTAATCCTATTTCTATTTTATATCACTCATGTCACTACTAACAATTATCAGAATGCAGGTCTAATCAATCAATCTCAACCGTCCATTAATCTTTCGATCTCGGCCTGTCGTTTGAATGATCAATTTTCTATAAATTGATTTATCATTCTTCATTCCAATCTCTCTCGTGAAATCTTATGACTTTTGAGAGCACTCAATCTTGAATCTTCGATATTTTGCTAATCACTATCTTAGGTTATACTTGCATGAATTACGAGAAATCTGAGGGCAATTATACTACACAAGCAAAATGGAGAAGGGCAATCGAGATGAATCATGGAAATACGTTTGAAATTGGTGAGATTGTTTCAGTTTTATTTATGTTTTGACTTCCTTTGTTCTTTGTTGCTTAACATTTAGATTTTCATTTTAGATTTTAGTAATTGCATGTTTGCTCTTAATCTTGTTTTTCTATTGTGCACTTTCTATGGCATTACATTTGGTGAACCTGACATGAAGACACCATCTTCGTGAATCCGTAGAATTTTACTTTGATTTTTGTAGGTTTTTTGTACAGAATGATGCATCTAACTGACGAAACGATGCAATTGATTTCTTGAACCACATCTGACAGAACAAACGATGCATCTGAGAATATACAACGCATCTGACAATTCCTGAACCGTAATTGACTAGTAAATACCGAGCCACAATTGAAGAAGAAACGACGCATCTGATTGGTAACATAGCGACGCAATTGAATGGGTAAAACTTTATTTCTATTTTTCAGAAATCTAAAATTTTTAATTGATTTGTGTGTTACTAATATCTAATTTTCAGCGTGTGTCTTGAGGAGTTAACAAGCTTTTGCAGGACAATTGACGAAGACAATATTGAAAATTACTAACGAGTTTTTTTGCAGGACGCTTGTCGAAGACCCTAGTTAATTTTGAAATAGATTGTTTGGTAGCGTAGCAAATCTTTCGTTTGGTTAAAATTAACAAGTGTCTATTGTGTTTGATGTGAAAGCACAAGTTTGGTCACCCTTACGACTTGGTACATTGAAGTATCCTCTGCCCTTGTGCATCTGTGTGATCCTGGGTGTAAGAGAAACGGTTACCAACTCTAGAACTTGGGCTCTGCTTTTGGTGGGAAAAGTACTCACCCTGTGATCTACTCGCATCATAGCACTCCTCAACTCCAAGGGACTTCCACTGCATATAAAAGAGGACTTTGGGAAAGTCTAAGAATCACTTTATATGATTCCCGGTTTTAGATGGATCTCGAAGGGGACTCGCGCCGCATGGATCATGCCCTATGAACGGAATGACCATATTAAACACCTTTTGTTTTAGAGACCAAGCTATTTGTGGCCGTTGCTTGGTGTAGTGCAGGGTACAGTATCATGCCCGAAGACACTCACTACTAATCCCCTTGAGTAGAGATAGCAGTTTTTGGGAGGTCATTACCCAAGAATTTGAAATTGGTGTGCTCGAAAGACGTTAATGAGCCATGGAGGGGAGCCAATGCCACCAAATTTCTAAGCTATCCGCTCTCGAGAAGGAAAGGTGTTTATCACCAATCTAGGGTATTTCGGTGGGCTATACCGAGTATACAAACCCTAGGCCTTTGGCCTATTAGGATGTGCTTGTCTGTTATCAATTTAAACATTCTTTGAGTCCAAAATCAAAACTTGAAACACTTTGTCTTATGATTGTCTTTGATTGTTAGAATTTGATCACAAGAAAATGGAGTCAATTTAAATCTCATCACTAAAAATACACAGAGTCACAACTATTCACCAGAAACTCGCAATTAATTTTTAGAGTCGCATTTGTTATCGGGAGTCGCATCTGTTTAATTTTGAGTCACAACTGTTAAACTTGAGTCACATTTGTTTATCTGTGAGTCGCATCTGTTAGTATCAGTCGCATCTGTCTAGAGTAGAGTCACATCTGCCAGTTAACTCACAATTGCTTTGGAAAAACTGCATGCGTTATATTCTAAGTCGCAACTGTCAGTACAAGTTGCATCTGTTAAAAAGGTTAACCACATCTGTCAGAGTTAAACTAAACTTTACCAAAGAAACGCAATTGATTACTGGAAAACCGCAACTGTTAATTTTGAACCGCATCTATTAAATCCTGAGACGCATCTGTTTGATTATCAAAAAACTAGAATTCATAGTAACTGACTAGTCAACACGATTATACCAGTTTCAGTTGTCTTTACACAAACAGTTCTTGAACAGAAACCTAAAACGATTTGCTCAATTTTGTATTCTTTAGGTTCATTTAGTCATTACCATAGTTGTCTAAATTTAGAGATTAGTTTCATCTTAGACTACATATTACCTTGCATTAAACTTCTAGGAAAGTCACTTTTACAAACTTTAGGATAGGTCCATCATCTATACTCTAGAAAAATCATAGTGTCAACGAAATTTGTCATTGAACCTAGTCCTATCATCTTATCTTTTGTCCTACAGAGAGTCCGCCTAGCTCATGAGTCTAGTTAGGAGACTCAAGTTATCTTTGATCCTTGTCCTACAGTGGTTCTTTGACATAACTAAATTGCCACCTTGGTTAGACTTTAGGTAGTTGGTACCCTCTTCTTAGGTTTACGGAATTGATTGCCTTAGAAGCTTAGTTGAACTTTGCATTTTTAGATATTGTCATTTTAGACTAGCGTCATCTTAGAACATTCCTTATTTTGCATTCAGAAAATCCCAAAAACATAGCTTAGGTTGCATACCTTAGACTTAAGTCACTCTTTGCATTGTCATACCTTAGTCATACTCCATCTTTCATCATAACCTCACCACCATGTCTGCAATTTACCTTGATATGTGTGCTAGTCAAGTTGAATACTAGTTACTCCATAATGGTCCATTCCAACAAGCCATAGACTTTAAAAGACAATTTATCCAATCCAAATGCCAACCAATGTCAACCCATGGTCAACTACCTACATACCCTTCCTATCAACAATCCATAAGTTCTAGTCCTCCATCCATCTACCCTCATTATCAAGAGTCCCTTAGCATAATCCATGCCATGAATCCACAACAAACGTCCACTTATCACCCTTATCCTAACCTTGACAAGGGAAACCAACCTTCCACTAACCCCTTACAAGCCTCCATGTCCTACCCTAGTCCTTCATCCACTAATTCCTTCCAAGCCTCCATGGCCTATCCTAGTCCTTCATCCACTAATCCCTTCCAAGCCACTCCATCTCAGTCTACATTTAGTCATGAAAATGCATCTATTCATGGTCTCCAAAATCACATCCCATCTACTAAACTTGAGGATACATGTCAAATGGAAAGTCCAAAGCATGACTTCATGGCTTCAACTTCATGTTAAGATCAAAGTAGTCTATCCCACGACCCTATCTTTAAGTCCATCCAAGAAGTCCTTCTAGATAATCATGGCATCCAAAATACACCTATCCTTGATCAAGAATCCATTCCCAACCACATCATTCAAGACAAACCCATCTTTGATCAAGACACTACTATTGAGCAAGAAGTCCAAAATGATCCACTCCTTCAATTGTATGCCATTCATGATCAAACATTTGAAGACAACCCTATCCAAGTATCAAACAAATCCATTTCCCAAAATGAGACACTTACCTCCTTTGAACACATAGATGATATTCCTCTAGAGCAAGAGTCTCCTACTCTAGACATATTTTCAAATGACCAAGTTATAGCTGAGTTCATTGGACTCTATGACAATGACCATAAAGATAGTTTCAACATCGACTTGGAAGCACCAGTAGAATCATCTGAGTTTGATATATCACAAAATCACATCAAAGATATCCAACATGTCAATGAAGATACGACATCCTATCAACTAGGATCATCCACTTTTATCAAATCAGACTTTCTTGTAGATGAGGAGATTCCAAGCAATAGTTTCCACAAACACAATGATGGGTTAGCATCTTGCTTCCAAAATGAAAAATACCCCATCGCAAACAGAATCTGTCAGAGCATGCAGTATCAAGGAAAAGGACTAGGCATACATGAGCAAGGAATTCTAGAACCAATACAGTTTTAGGAAAATCCTAGACATCAAGGTCTTGGTTATCCTTCAGTCAACAAATCTAATGATGTTAATGGTATCTTCTTGATATTGGGGGAAACTTTATCTGATACAAACATCAAAATGGAGGCCATGCGTAGTTCTTACCATAAGGTTGTTGCCAACACTCCTTCCATCCATACCATAAATTGTCATTCTAACACGAATAAACCTTCCATTTGTAACCAACAAAAACAAAAGTCTTACAAATTCAAAGTTCAAAATCAAATATCAAAGGCCATTGAATCAATCAAAAATCCAAGTGGACAAATAAAGTCAAAATGGATCCCAAAGAAAAATGGATCAAGCAAAGAAAATAGTTCAAAAGTAAAAGTCAATCAAAATGTGGAGCCACAAGAAAAGAGGACTCCCACATATAATAAATGTCCACCTCCTTCAAAATGGTCATCATACAAGGCATATAAAAGTCATGGTTCCAAACATTATCCCAATATGAAACCCAGTCTCCATCATCCATCACCCCAAGTTTGGCAAATGAAAATTCCTACATCTAAATTTCCAAACGCGTCTACCATCATCCATCATAATCCTACATCTCGCCTAAAGTCTAAAAATCCTACGTCACAAATCCATCTCATCTTGGCAGCAACTCTTTATTGTAAGGACTCCCATGGCACTCTATCACGATGTGCGTATTTTGATAAGGCCAACTCTAGTATCAAAAAGGATTACAATGACATCAATCAATTGTATGCAAGTGCTATCATCCTAACAAGGCAACTACTTCATCAAGGTTATTATTGGCATATCATGGCACCAGTCTCTACATCAGCACCATCAATGGATTCGACACAATCAGTGATCATCTAAAGCATCAAGGCCATCCAGAAAAAGAAAAAGAAAAAGTCACTTTGATGTAAACCTGACAAACAGGAATCTTGGTGACACCAAAAGAACCAAAAAAAAAAAATTCAAGAGAAAAAAACTCCATCCAATAGTGAAAACCATTCTTATGGCACTTTGGATAAGTACCATGATGAAAACTTGGCAAACAAGCGTCATGTGTAAGAAATTATCTATATGGACTATTACAC
Source organism: Sequoia sempervirens (assembly GCA_007258455.2). NCBI lineage: Eukaryota > Viridiplantae > Streptophyta > Pinopsida > Cupressales > Cupressaceae > Sequoia > Sequoia sempervirens. The sequence goes on from VDFB02180261.1 coordinate 15,033, forward strand.
TTGGAGGCAAGTTGTCTCATCTCCCATACCCTTCGTATGACATTTTCATCTATCCATCTAAGCCCTACCACTCATGCCCATTTTCCCACCTACTTTGATCTTGATAAGGACAGGGGTGCAAACATAAATTGTGCTTTGGAAAAACTTTTGACATGTCTATCCTTTGGTCATACACTCTCCATGAAATATCATGTCATAGCCTTCATAGCATTTTTCCAAACGGGTTATCCTTATACGAAATACCTATCACATGCCTTGGTTTTTCCCTTGTCAATGGTCTAAGGATCTTCCATCATACCATCTAATCCTAAAAATTCATTCCAAATGCAACAAGCCCAATCCATACAATCTTTCTATACATCCTAGTACATCATTCAAAACATTACTTGGCTTTGTTTCTAGCCTGGTTGCAAACCTTGATCCTTTAGTCACATTATCATCATCCTCATGTTGTTTTGAGATGTGTCCTTCCCACGTCAAACAACATTGTCACCATTCTCATCACCTGTCAATTGGTTTTCAGCTTGACTAGGGGAAAGATCATGGTTGTCCTTGGATTCTTGTGCATGCTTGCTTGGTTGCTTGTAGGAATCATTTCCCTGTGCATAGTCCACTACCATGTACACAGTCCTTATCCCTGTACATAGTCTACTACCCTATACATAGTCCTTATCCCTATACATACTACCTATCCCTGTACATATCCCTTATCTTTCATATCCATCGCTTGTATATACCATTCGTAATAAGTGGTAGTCTTTCCCATAACTTAGAGCGATTGACATTGAGTGTAATTCATATCCCCCATTTTTTTCCTATTCATAATCAATTGGTCTTATACTCGACTGGGGGAAAACACTTGACATGTGTCATATTGGTTCTTACATTGGCTGTGTTGATGACGTAAAACCATAGAAAAATCCACAAACATTGCAAAATGTCCTGAGAAAATACAAAAACATCAGAAAACTTCAAAAAGACAAAAAAAATCAAAACATTTCAAAAATCCAAAAACAGAGTCAAAGTCGGTCACACTTGTCAATCTTTGTCGTTTGTTGAACTACGTTGCCTCTGCGACTGGATGTAGGAAAGGCCATCTGCCGATGTGCCCCCGAGGCATTAGGTCAGTCTGTTTAGGTTTGTCTGTATAAAATCATGCTTTGATCCATATGTCTATATGACAAGGTCATTGGTCGTGTCGAAATACGAGTTCTCTGCGTGTACAACATAGGTAAAGCCATCAATCGATGTGCCCCCGAGGCCGTACTAGGTCACCCATTAGGTCTAATACATTCACTTTCACATGTCTTCTATTTGTAGTCGGGCCTGTCGGGCTAAAGTCGTGTCGAATTCATTTAGGTCTCCGTGATGTACAACGTAGGTATGCCATCAATTGATGAGCCCCGAGGCCGCACTAGGTTAGTCCTTTAGGGTTTGTCACAATAATACGCTTCACTTTCAACGATCGCCTCAAGTCATCATGCATCAATCTAGTGAATGTCAGCAATGTTCCTAATTCAACCAAACAACTTACCAAACAAAACAATCAAAACAATCAACAACAATCAAGCATGTGATGTGTCCTTCCTAGAAATGTGTATTATCATCATCATGGAAATCAACATGTATCTTGTTTAGGATGAGTCCTTCCCAAATACTGATATCGGCAAAACAATCTATGTCTTATACAGGATGAGTCCTTCCTGCATAATCGACATTGTCAAACAATCAAACATAGCCTTACACAGGTTATCACATCAACGGTATCTGACTCAACGTCTTATATGATACATGTCTTTCTAAAACCAGGCTTTGTCATGCCTTATACAGATAGTCATAAAATCAAAACCAGACTCACAGTCTTATCCAGTATGTGTATCTCCTGATATCAGGCTTTATCAATCAATCCTTTTATCAATCAAAACAAATCAAACAAACAAATCAAGTTTTGGAAAATATTTTATTGGCTTTTTGACTTTATGGCTTATTTATCTTATCTTTTCACTTGGCTTTATGATGGGAATTATGTTACTAGCTTTCTCAAGGATGTCCCACGAAGGATTTAGAGAAGCAACGATGTATCATAATTCTGTTTTCTTTGACTGCTGTCTATCGACTCTCTTTTCAATTTGATTTTTTGGTCATGTTACTAGTTTCCTCAAGGATGTCCCAGGAAGGATTTAGAGGAGCAATGATGTCCCATGACCCATCTTTTACTTTGATTGCTGTCTGTGGTTTGTCCTGACAAAAAGACTGGGGCAACTTGTGCCCTTAGTATGAGTTAATGACAATCCTTGTCTGCGACTGTCTGTTGTCAGCAAGTGGATGACCTTACACACCTTGATTTACGTCATATCATGGTGTTTTTCTCCATTTGTATTAGTCCCGCCCAATGATGATAAAGTGCAAATACCTTTTGTGATACAACGAAATATTGAAGATTGCTAATACTAACATCTATCTCCTTTCTTTCAATCTTTCTCAATATTTCTTTCCGCGCTAACAGTTCTTCTTTCTTGCATTATGACGGAGTCCTATGGCACAAAACATATTATACATCATCCTGCATCAACATACATGTTAGAAACATACATACATATAGTCATATTTCATATCTAGATCATCATGGCATAATAGACATTCATCATCATCCAATACATATCATAAGCATTCCATGTATAAAACAACTATAAATACATGCATCACATTACATTTGTATAGCATCACATATAGCCAACATTGTACATATAACATCATATTACATTTATAATTATAAATTGCATACATCACGTAGAATTAACATTATATCATTAGTTGCATATACACATCATAAAATACATATACTCATCCATCACATAGGCATATCATATAAACATCACATGTATAAATAAAGACTACATAATCAATACATAGACATGCATATCATGAGAATCACTGCCAAAATCATATATATATATATATATATATATATATATCTCGCCCAACTGTGTCACATCACAATTTCATAATGTATCAATAATACATGGAAGCCCGTAGGCTATAAGATCATAATAAAATGTCTCGATGCATCTCAAAAAGTATCCCTATCCTGAAATGCCACTACTATCATGCCTGGAGCATGTGGAGGAATGATGCTGGGAACCCAATGACCTATGAGCTGAGGGAGGTCTGTCATACGGACCTGCTCTACGTGGCTGCTCCACCCCCTCTATGCTGACTGTCCTAGTGTGGGTCCTGGTCTGGGACCTGCTACTGTGTGCCACTGAGAAACTGGGAGCCCGTCTCTCTGGCAGAATCTCTACCTCATAGAGATCCCGATAATATCTCTCCCTCTCCCTAGCTCTGACTAGCTCTTTGGTGAACGCAGCTGATGGTCCTGTGCACAATGCCCTGAGCTCTATAAATCTTTGCTCCATCTCCTATCTCCAAGCTATGGCCTAGTCCCTATCCATCACTACTCTATCTCTCTCCATCTGATATGCATCCCTCTCAACCATCAGAACTCTCATCTGCTCCTCCAAGGATGCAACCTGAGCACGCAGTGTATATCTGGATCCTCTGCCTCTATATCATCATGTCTGTCCCTGGCTCTCCCATCCTCCTCCTCATCCAACTCCTCTAGGATCTAATCTCGAATCTCTCTCTCATGATCATCATCCTCATCATCATCCTCCTGATAGACACCCAACAAACCCAGGGCATCAATCTATGCCTCCTCTCTGCCTGCCTCCTCTCTGCCTACCTCCTCAACACCTGCCTCCTCCTCTACTGGGATATATTAGGATGGCTACCTCTACCAGATGCATCTCCTCTCCACCTCTAGCAATGTCCTCCTCTCCACCTCTGTCCACATCCTCCTATCCTCCTCTCCCCATGTCTAGCATGGCCACGTCCTCCTCTCCTCGCCCCTCCTTACGGATCGGTGATAATGGTGGCCCTCATCCCCTCTGACCACGTCTCCCTCTCCTGCCTCCATGCCATCCACCTCTGCCATCATCTCCTCCATCACCATGGCCTCCTCTACCTCCCTGACCTCTACCTCTGTCGTGCCTACCTTGTGGCCCTGTCCCTCGCTGCTCTATCGGCGCTGGTTGCTCTGGATCTGTCAAAGGGATAGGCCTATGAGCTGCCCACCACTGATCATACTCTGTTGTGGTCCCTGGGTCTGCTAGTCCATCTCTCCATCCCCATGGAATGCCTGTAGCCCATCAATATCTGCCTCTGCCATGGCCACTAGAATCTCTGGCCCCTATAGCGGGACCTCTCGCGAGGATCTCACAAACTCTGCTCATCCTCTAGGTACATCCTGCACCTCTCCAAACTATCGTAGGACACGATCTAGCAACTGACGCTCTATGATATGAACATGTGATACTATCCGTCCAACCAAGTACTGTGCCTGTCTACAAAATGGCAAGTGCTCATCCTCATCTGACCACTCCTCACACCCCAGGTATGGCCTCCATGTGAACTACTGCATCGTGTCTATCGCATGTCTGAAGTACCATGTATCTCCAATGTGATGTTGCGTGGTTGCCCCCACATAGCGGAAGGCATAGGGGGCTCCATGTGGCAGATCAACTATCGTAGGTGGCCAAAAGATGGCAATATGCTCCCATGCCCATACCATCAGGAGCATGGTGCCACAACTCATCGACTATGCCTCTCGATAGGCAATATCATGTAGATGGAAGTATAACATCCCAAGCACATAGGAACCCCAAGCATATACAACTCGATGTTCGAGCATACCCACTAACATCTCTCCCCACCCCATGGGAAAGCCATGGCCTCGGTGGTCAGGAAGTACTATCCTGCCTATCAAAGTAGCCAATAGATAGTCTAG
>VDFB02180262.1:0-32875 GCA_007258455.2 Sequoia sempervirens
TGCCCAAATGAGGAGAGGTAATTCCTAGAATTACCTTTTATTGCTTTTTTCCCTCCCTTTTCACTTTTTAAAATAAAGGGAATTTTTTTTCCTTTATTTAACATTTTTTCCCCTCAACTAATTCACTCACCCTCTACTTCCTAGGGCCACCATTTGGACATTGTACACCCATTTTCCTCCGTTCAAGCGCCAATATTTTTTGTTTTTCGTGCTCTTTCCAATGACATCTACCACTTCATACTTTCGAGAAGTTGCTTAGGACCCCTTTTTCCTTCCCCATCTGCCTTCTCAAGGGGGCATACCCTACCATTCCCTCCCAATCTTCCGCCATAAACCTTCTCTTGCGAGACTGGGGCATCCCCTTTAATTCTCCTTTGTTCGGGTATCTCACACAAAATCTCACATGTTGGGGCATCTCTTTTCTAGTCGCTTCTTCCATAGAGTCGTTTGTATTTTATTTTCTTTGAACCCTATTATCCTAATAGTGTTTCGAAAAGGGGAAAAATGTAGACATCTAAATTTGACCACTTCCATATGGTCAAAGTCATCTCCTTAATCATCCCTTTGCTCATTTAATTAATATTTTGTGTCCTACATAAGGTTTACAAAGTATTTAATTTAATAAATACTTTTCCCCTTTTCCCTCTCTAAATTAAATAAATGCATCACTTTATTTAATTTAGTCATATTATCTTTTGAAAAAATTTAATTTATTTCTAAATTCTTCACTTTCTCTGTCATTGTCACATACTCCAACTTTTGCAAATTGGTCTCTAATCCCTCTTAACAATCTAACCCTCTTTCTTAATCATAATTAATTTAAGATTAAGATGTGCACACTCCTAATCATCATTAGGGTCCCATCCTCCATAATTTCTCACTTGCCTTTAATCTTCATTAATTTGTCTAATCAAGTACTTGCACAACCTTAATCACTTAATTAGGTCAACTTAATGCCCATATCATTTATAGAATGTGTCCTAAGTCAACTTCATTAAAGACTTTCTCCTTTTGAAGAAGGCACTCCATTCCCCATGTGAATTTTTAATTCACATTTAATCCCCCAATGCATTCCTTGGAATTTAAAATTCAATTTCTCATCCCCATGAGGATATTTGAAGAATTTTTAATTCCCCAAATGTCCTCTCACCCACATGGGGACAAAGACCTCCTTTATGAGGAGATCTTGTCCAATCCCAAGGTATTATATAGTACCTCCATGTCATGTACCCTATTTCCACCTCATGTACACATCATCCCTTACAAGCCACTTCACATGACACATGTCAAGATGTGAGCGCTTGTGAGTTCTCAACTCACCTTAGCCCTACTTCTTGATCTTGTTGGCTCAATCCCAACCATCCATTTCTCTAGAGAATTCAAAATTCTCTATAAATATCCCCTCTTTTCTCTCATTTTGAGGGAGATCATTCATGCTAGCCAAACTCTTGCAAAAAATTTATTTGAGTCATATATAGCCATATTTTCATACTTGCATCCATTTTCACTCATCTTTTCATCATCATCTCATCTCATAGCTTGCATCTCTTGCCATCCAATGAGCATACAACATCGAAGATCGAAGGGCCAACCAATGGACAACTCAATAAGGTGACATCTTTCATTTTTCTTAGTTAAGTTAATCATTAGGCTAATCTTAAGGTGTAGGGTGCTTTTAGTTGTTATTTGCACTCTTTTGTTTGTTGCTCATTTCCTAACACTTATTTTCACCCTATGATAGAAGGAAATGATGAATTCAAACATGGTACAATGTTGCAACTCACTTCCCTTCAATGGCTTCCTTGAAGGACTGAATTCATACACATCTCTACAAGGATTTGGATCTTTCTTGATAGATTTACTTGAATTCTTGAATGTTTTAATGGATGGAGGCCTACAACAATGTTAGCCTTCACAAGACAATAACATGAAATCACATATAATTTGACATGATGTTAGATCTTGAATTGTTGTAATAATGCTCTGAAATATTGCTCTTGATTTGATCTTGACAATAATTTTGGCTCTTGAATGCTCGATAATGTGTTAGGTTTCAAATGATAAAATAACTAGGTATTTATAGGTGTTTATCCATTTTTTTGAAAATTAGATTCTAAACGCTAACACTTCAAATTTGAATTTTAGATGTTAAAATACCACCAACATATTTAAATTTGGATATTGGCTAAGAATGGGGACCCAGTCGCCCATGGGAAAATGGCTCCCAACCAAAATTTCCAAGATAGTCAAAGTCGGGGGTAATTTAATGATTGAATGCATTTATTTAATGCTTGTCCTCTTTCCAAAAAGGGTAAAAAATAGGCTTTGAAATGCATAATTTGAAAAATTATAATCTTAATTAAGTCCAATAAATTAAGGGGCCAAAACATAATGTGAAATTGTAAAGGTGTAGAATTTTCTACATTATAGGTTGATCAACTTAAATTTCACTAGAAACTTCAATCCTCTCATTTAATTTGGAAAATAACACTTCCAAGGCATGTGGGTTGTGGTACTGGAGCCTAAAATTACTCACTTTTCTTGGTGTCTTCTTTTCCAAGGTCTTCCAATGAGGACATGTCTCACTCACATGGGTGTTCCCACTAATCACTCATTTTGTGGCCAAATTGAGTCCCTCAAGCACCTCTTATAGTTTTGTCCTCAAGCTCTAGCTTGCCTGGAATTGGATCCATGAATTATTTAGGCCATTCAAGCCTACACCATTTTTATGACACATGATTCTTCTCGGGTATTGGCCTAATCTCCTCCACAAGTATATCCAAATATGATACACTTTCAAGGTGAAAAATTTATTGTATTTCCAGAAAGACAAAAATGTTGCTTTGTCTAATTGCAACATTACTAATAAATGTTTTTCTTTATATATTAAAGCTATTTTTTTCTCTAGTGTTCTTATTAATATTTAACTGCAAGCTAGTAAATTTGCACTTGAAATTTCACATCTCCAAGAGTTGCTAGATCACTAGAGTAATGCCTCTTGCACTATGGCTTTGGTCCCTCCTGACTCCACTTCTTTGTGAAGGCATCAATGTGTATATAGCCACTCTTTTAGATGAGATAGCTAAGGAGACTATGAATCTTTCTTTCATGGTCATGTGGAACCTAATCCCAGGGACAATGTTGCTCATTGGGGATGGCCTCAACCTTCTCATCCACCATCTCCTTGGTAGGAAATTGGTTGGTCAAATACCAACAAACTTCCCCCTATGGCACTTGTCATCTCTACTATGTGCACTCAAATGCCTCTAAAGGAGAATGCAAAAGACAATGCTCTCACTAGATGGGAGTCAATTGATGATAAATTGATGACTCTAGTTCCCTAGTGATGTTTGGGGGAATCTTGATGATAAAGATCCTCTTTCTTCTAGAATAGCCATGACTACTTAATTTTTTTATGTTGTTTTAGGGCTAGGCCTTTTTTTTTTATGAATAGGTAGCTATCTATATTAATTCAAATATAAAGATACATATTCACAAAAAAAAGGGTGGGTGGTAAAAAGGCACACCCTGAGAGTCAAATGGGCAGTGCCCAGAAAAAATAATAGATCACATAGGCGAAGCCTAGAAGTCCAAAATTACAAAGTAAATAAAAAGGCCAGTAAGCGGCCAAAGCAGTGCCAGCAGAGTCAGGAGGGTCTATGTCATCCTAATTTTTCCCCCATACATCAACAGGGTCTGGAGTGACGTCAGGAGGACACCAACCATCATCAACATCTTTTTTCTCTTTATCTTCTTCCTCACACCGGGGTGAGATTGCAAGTGCCAAACACAAATTTTTTTTACCAGTGGCTAGCCAACCAGAGCCAGAAGCAAGAGGGTCATCAGAGGGCCACCTGGAACCACCACCACTGCTCCCCAAAGCACTGCAAGAAGGCCACCCCTAGCTAGCCCACAACGGAGGAGAGAATCCCACCAAGGCAGAGGATAGGAATGGGGATGCACAGAGCCACTCCCCTGCTAGCCCCTAGAGGGCAACCCACTGCAGGAAGAGGTGGGTGAAGTGGGGACCCGAGCAACAGTACAAGGGGAATTACCCCAATGATCCAGGAGAACCTAAAGGTGAACAACCTCAAGTGCAACTTGTTAGCTTGCACCTGAACCTATAGAAGCACATTAGATCAAATCATAGCTTTAGCATATAAAGATACATGAATATCCATTTTAGTATATGAAAAAATGCAAGCATTTCTGTCTTTCTAAATATTGAAGAGAATTTCCACCCTAAAAGTGTGCCAAAACTAGGTGAATTTTGTAGGAAATATGGGAGAATCTCCTAGCAACACCATATGCCAGGAGAAAGGCTCTAGCCTAAAGGGCTAAAAAAATTCATGAATCCAAGTCCAAAGATGTTGGGCTCTAGGAAAAACCTAGAAAAGATGCTTAAAATTCTTAGCTTTCCCACAAAAAGGGCAATGAGGGTTCGGGACCCCCAGGTGAACCAACCGAGAACCCACAGGCAAGCCTTGGAAAAGAATACACCAAGAAAAGTGGGCAAGTTTCGGCTCAACACTTGCAAACCAAGTGGCAGCAAATATTTTACATCAGACATGAGCGAGAGATTAAAGAAGCCACCTTTGGTTCAAACTCTTAATCATAGGAAAATGTGGTGAAAGCCACCTATAACCAAGCTAAGGCTTGTAGTTCCTAAAAGGGGTGTGGATACCACTTCCAATATTTCCACCAAGGTTTGGTCCCATGAATTCCAACCTTATGAAACATTTCAGCAGGAATAGCATTCACCAGACCATCATAAGTAGCATGGTTATGGTTATGAAGCCTGTACTAGGCACGAAAAAATTCCTACGACATAATAAGTATGGCGGGTCTATGAAATATTTGTTGCAGGGTCTGGATACCCTTTTTGTGAAACCTGAGCACCTTAATCCCAAGCATCTTAACCAATGACTAACCATTGCAAGAAAAAAGAGGTGACCACCAAATATTTTGTTGGTTGAGAGAAATCCCCTCTTGAAAACCAGAGCCAGCCCAACAAAGCTAGGGTTTGACAGCCTCCTAGGCTCACCAGATACTTTTGGCCAAAAATTTCCCAACAATTTGGACAGGTTCTTCCATGGCCACAAGGGTTTGAAAGCCAATCCCCTTCCAAACAGGTCTATGGATAGGGAAGCCAGATTGAATACTATGTCAAAGAAGAATTTTCCAAGCCTCATCCCCAGTAAGGGCACAAATAATCCATTTAACACACATAGCAGTCCCTTGCCATTGAGTAGACAACAACCCGAGACCTCTCGAATCTCTAGGAAGGCAGCAAAATTCCCAAGCCACACGATGAAAACCTTTGTGAGACTCAGAGGAGGCCCAAAGAAAGTCTCTAAGCAATTTCTCAAGTTTTCCATAGGCAGCTTTAGAAGGGGCCCAATAAGAAGAATAATAAACATGGGTGACCACTAGAATTTTGGAACACACCTGGAATTTCCCTGCCAAAGAGAGGGGCTTGGTAACCCAATAAGCAAGCTTCTGCTCAATTTTGGAGAGTACGGCTTGCCAAAGCTCAGTTGGGGATGCCTGAAAGGAAAAGGGAATGCCCAAAAACTAAAAAATTTCTCTAGGCCCAATCCACTTCCATCCATACTGTTGCAACCAAGGCAGAGAAGGAAAGATAGATTGTCAGTAACACAAAGTTTTATGCCATTAGATGGCAGAGCCGAAAGCAATACAAAAGGTATTAAGACACTCAAGAGCCGCTGCAATGGAGTCTTCTTCCTCCAAAAGGTTGAGGAATGAGTCATCAGCAAAATGGCCATTAACAAGCTGAGCCTGGGAGTTGGTTAGAGAAATGCCCTTGACCCATTGTTGGGAAACCGCATTGGCCAAGAGGTAGCCAAAACCCTCAGCTACAAGCACATACAAAGAGGGATCCAACATACACCATTGTTGAATGGAATGAAAGAGTCCAAAGTCAGAGGATTGATGGCCATTGATGGTGATACAAGTTGAGGCATCTGCAAAGAGCATTTAGATAGATTGAATGAAATTGGGCCCAAAACCTAAAGCTTGCAACATAACAAGAATAAATGGCCATTCAATGCCATCATAGGCCTTGGAAAAGTCAATTTTAATGAACATGACTTTCTAGTTTGAATGTCTGGCCCATTCCATGCCTTCCCAAACAACAATAATATTATCCAAAATAAATCTGGATTTGATAAATCCAGTTTGTTCTGGGTACACAATTTGAGGTAGAAGATGGCGAATTTTAAGAGCCAAATCCTTGGCAATAATCTTGTAGGAGACATTAAAAAACGTGATAGGTCTCCGGTTGCAAATGTCTTCTGGGTCACCTGGCTTAGGTATGAATTTTATGTTACCTTTATTAATTAAGTTACCTAGAGAATTAGAATGAAAGCTTCTAAGTGCTTCTTTATTGCCCCTCCCCCTTTTTTTTGAATAATGTACTATTTTATTTTTATTAATGTAAAGTTAAATATGTGTAGAGAAGGGGGATTCACTACTCACAAGTCTCTTTATTCTTAAGAGAGTCCCAAGGAATGAAATGCCCTAAACTACCTCAAGGAATAGAGTGAGAGCTTTAGAATCAGAATGAGGTCACAAACATCTTTCAGATAGACTAACAAGTTTTCAGCCAAGGATGACAGCACGAAACAAAGACGCCAATAGGGTGTGTTAGAGTCCCAGAGGCATGCTAGTGTTCTCATATGGACTAAAAACTGAGAATATCATAGAAAACTGAAAAGTGACTACTAACGGTATGATTACTAAGAACTTCGAGAATGTGGGAAAATAATAGAATATAGCATAAATGAAATAAATTAAAGTAAACTAAGTGAAATACAGATGATAAAGTGAGAGAATGAGAAGAAGAGAATGCTCACAACAACCCAAGAAATGAAGTGTCCAACAAGTAAATATCTTTAATACATACACACATAAGATTAAGAAAAATTGTTAGGGTTGTTTAGCGGCTTGTCTCAGTCAAACCCCCGTTTCAGTTTTCCCACCTCTACGGAAAACCAAATAGATAGAGAGGAAGAATAAGCAGAAATGAAATGAATGCAAGAGTGATAAAGCAAACCCCACTCAAGGAGGAGAACATGTATCACAAAATAGAGATGCAATAGATAGGAGATGTGATAAATCCCAAGATGATCAAAAATACAAGGCACAAGATACATATCACCTACAAGGCTTTAGGAAGCCAAAGAGAGATAGAGTTACGAGAGTCAAGAGAGTTGCAAAGAGTATTTCCAAGAGAGCTTGAAAGCACTCTAAAAAGTTATAGAGAGTTGTGCAAGCTTGAGAGAGTGAGGAAAGAGGGAGAGGATGTCCAAGAGAGAAGCCAAAAATCTAGAGAGAAGCTAGAAGACCAAATGAATTGAAAATATAGTATTTAAAGAGAGAATAGGAGGGAGAAGAAAGTTCTCAAACCATAACAAGGAATCTCAAGTCTTTTCCATTAACAAATGTAGCTAACAAGTGGCAACAGGCACTCAGAAATGGTTGTTTGAATGCCAAAATGTTGTGGGACACTAGCATGGCATGTACATGTCCACACGGTGCACTACTATCTAGATAAATCACACTACAAAACAATGAGAAAAAGAAAAGGACAAGGTTCGATGCAAAGTGGATGTGCGAAGGTAGTTGTTGAAAGGGGTCTTGAGCATCCTAAGAAGGGAAAAAAGCTAATGTAGGGGCTAAAATGAGCCCACATAAATGCTAAGGGAGTTGGACACTAAAGTGGATGTAAAAATATATGTGAAATTATGAGGGGTACAATTTTACAAAATTACAATATGATATATTCATAAAAAAATTCAACTATTAATATTATAAGAGACAAATAGATATATAAATAAATATAATTTTTTTAAATATCTCTTTTTACTATTTTATTTTATTAATAACAAATTTTGATCCAAATATTTCGTCAATAAAATTGGCAATAGTTCATTTTGAAATTATTTTTATTAATAAAATATACATCTCTACTTTAAAAAAGTTAAAAAATTCTTGAATATAACTTCTAATATATTATCAAACACAACTATTAATAACGAATAAAATAAAACATATTCCAGCTAGAGTAAGTGATCTAACCTCCACAACTATATTTAATATGTAACATTGTAGCTTATTTTTCTTCGTCACCTACCTATTTTTTTAATTGTTTAAAAGAAAATTCAATGGAAGAGAGTGGAAATAATAACTTTGGGCACAAACACTTCTCCCCACTTGACACATACCTTAGTCACTTCATCGCACCTTATCGACTTTACCTCCATTGTTCATCACAAATTATATGCCCAACGTGCTACGGACTTTAATAATCCTTCCCACTATTGGGAAAATGTGTCTCAACCTTGCAATTATATATATATATATATATATATATATATATATATATATATATATATATATATATATATATATATATATATATATATATATATATATATCCTAGTTACACCGATAGGTGTAATATACAATGGGATTATGGGGTGGCATTCAAGAGAAAATGTGTGTTAAATTTTTAGAAAACTCCTAAAATGGTTGACATACATTAAATAATGATATATTTTAAATCTAGACCTCCGTATTAGGTTTTAGATCTAATGTCAAATATTTTGTTGGCTTGTCTTGCCCTAGAATGGAAACCTATTTTATGAGGGTGTTGTATTATGGTTGGGGTAGACGATGATGTATTCTAAGACTCTAGGAAAATTCACTTCCAAAGTCACGATGGAAATTCCAAAACCATGGGAAAATTCACACAATTCACCCATGGAAAATTAACGCCAAAAAATCTTGCAATAACTTTTCATGCAATGAATTGTCATGGCGGTGAATTTTCCCACAAGGAATTGTTGGCGTGAATTTTCATTGGTAATGTCTAATAGAGATCATGTTGTCTCTTGATCTCCGGTGGTGATACTCATGTGGCAAGCTTGCTACAAGTATATTGTAATCTTTGTGATTTTTAAATAATATATTGGGTGGCTTTTGAGTGTGGGGTTTTTCTCCCGAAAGGGTTTTCCCCACGTAAATCAATGTGTTGTGGTATGCATGATATTTATGTTTATTTTTTGTAACTGTTAAAGATCTATAATTTTTTGCATTATTCTCCTCTCAAGATTAGTGTAAGAAGTTGTTCTGCTACCTTATCTTCCTTACAAGTGGTATTAGAGCTTGATTATCCTTTGGTTTTAGTTATGTTTTGTTGGGATTTTTTGAACTAATCTAGATTTGAGTGGGAGCTTGTGTAGAAGACACTTTATGATCTTGTTGCAAGAATTTTTAGATGGTAAGTTCATCGAGGAGGAGAAATTTTCTAAAAATAATTTTGAAATGTGGAAGCTTAAGATGGAGGATTTGTTGATAGATCGAGATTTGTGGGATGTTGTTGATGAGAATGTTTCAAGACCTACAAATCCTACTCAAGCTGCTCAATATGATGTTATGGACCATAAAGCCAAGGGTTTAATCAAATTGTGCTTGACAGACTCTATTTTAGTCAATGTCCATGAATAGACCTCTGCGTAGAAACTATGGAAGAAGCTTGGTGAGATGTCTCAAGCCAAATCTTTAGAGAACAAGATTTTCTTGAGGAAGAAATTGTATTCCTTGAGGATGGAAGAGGGTGGATGAATTAGAAACCACCTTGAAGCATTCAATATGTTGGTGGCTCAGTTGGCATCATTTGGTGTTAAAATGGATGAGGAGGAGAAATGTCAGATCTTGTTTTGTTACTTGCCTAATTCATGGGATTCTTTTGTTATGGATATTGGGAGTACTTCTATTATATTGAAGATTGAAGATGTGGTGGGTTCTTTGCTTTCTAAGGAGATGAAGAGGAATGCATCCATCACTACCAAGGAGTCCCTAAATGTTCTTGGAAGACCTAAGGAAAAAGACAATAAAAATGAGAAGCATGAATCCAAGTCCATGGGAGATCTAAATCTCCTGGAAAGTACAAAGTCATTTGTTGGAATTGCAATAAGCCTGGACATGTTTGTAAGGAATGCAAAGAAGAAAAGAAGAAGCAAAAGAATAAATTTGATTCCGATTCTGAGAAGGAAGATGGTAACACATTCATTTCATCTTTGACAAATCATGCAGGTAATGATGCATGGTTAATTGACTAAGGTGCATCTTCCCATATGACCTTTAATAGAGACTAGTTTTCTAAATATGAAGAATTTGATGGAAGTAAAGTGTACTTGGGTGATGATTCTCATTTATACATTGTTGATTTTGGTAAAGTTAAAATCATGTTTCCTTATGGAAGAATAAAAAGGATTAATGGTGTGTTGCATATCCCTAGATTAGCACGAAATTTGTTATCTGTGAAAAAACTAATAGATATGGTTGTGTAGGTAGTATTTTTTGATGCAGGATGCAAGATGGTTAGAGGTGCTATGGTGATTACTAGAGGTGTCAGATATTTCACATTGTATAAGATAGATGCATGCATTAATATTGATTGCAATATTACTTTTATGAAAAAGAAATTGTGGAAGAAGTGAGGTTTTCACCTTCAACATATGATCATGGATTTTGGGTACCCAAGGGTGCTCTTTCTTCTAAGTCAAAATTACCTACAGAGAAAACTATGTTATGGAACAAGAAACTTGGCCACATTGGAGAAAAGGGTCTAAGGACCTTGAAAAATAAAAACCTTGTTGAAGGTCTATCTTTCTTGATTTTGATTTTTGTGAGCATTGCATTTATGGAAAACAAAACCACATTTAGTTTTACTCAAGTTCTCCTAAATCTTGTGGTGTATTGGATCTTATTCATTCTGTTGTGTTTGGTCTTGTAGATGTTCTTTTGATTGGTAAATCCACATATTATGTTTCATTTATTGATGATTATAGTAGGACATGGGTGTATTTTCTAAAGAGTAAAAATGAATTGTTTAATCAATTTAAAGAATTTAAAGCATGGTTGGTTTGCAAAATAGAAAGAAAATAAAATGTTTGAGGATTGATAATGGTGGTGAATTTTTCTCTAACAATTTTGATAATTTCTATAAAGATTTTAGTATTCATAGAAAAAAGACAACTCTGTATTCTCCACAATAGAATGGAGTTGCAGAAAGAATGAATAGGACACTGATGGAGAAGGTTCAGAGTATGTTAAGTGGTGCTAGTCTAGAACAAAGGTTTTGGGCTAAAGTTATTGCCATTGCTTGTTACCTAATTAACAAGTCTCCTACATCAGCTCTTGTTGATAAGATGCCTATAGAGGCATGGCTGGGTCATAAGGCTTCATTAATACATCTTAGAATTTTTGGTTGTGAGGCATATGCACATGTGCCAAAGGATAAGTAAACAAAGTTGGAGAACAAGACTATGAAATGTGTCTTCATCGGATATAATAGTGTGAAAGGATACAAGCTTTAGGATCCTGTTACAAAAAACCTATAATGCATAGTAGAAGTATTATTTTTTAGAGAAACTAAGCCTTCTTCTGTTACATTGTAGCCAAAACAAAGTAAACAGGAAGATGTGATTCAATTTCCTTCTACACTTGAGAAAGTTGAATCAAATCCCAAGGATAGACAAGAAGTTGAGGAGAGCTCATCTAGCTATGGATCTTTAGAAGAGGAGAAAGAACCTCCAACTCAGCTTGTTTATAGGTCTACAAGGCATAAACAACCACCTAAAAGGTATTCACTTGATGATTGGAGATATATTTTTTCTTTGAATACTAACATGGATGAACACAAATGGTGCAGGAGCACCTAGGCTAAACTCCATTTTGTTAATGATCAATTTTGGCTTGTACCTGACCTTAGCCAAGTCAGGGTAATAGTGTGTTTATTTTGGACCTTAGAAGGTCTTGCTTGTGTGTGGAATAAGTGAATTAGTCATTAGGACTAAGGTCACCATAGCTTAGTCTTTGTTAATTATCTTTTGCTTTAATTAGCTTAGTAGATTGGATTGAGAGTTGAGCCTTAAATGTGTTCTAAACACATGGTTGTTGTTAGAAGATGCCAAGAGGCAGTTAAGGGAGTTGATGGCTCGAAATCAAGGAGTTAGAGGTCCTAGAAGTTAGGAAGAGGACACAATGATGGGAAGTTGCAAAAAGTTGTTGCAAAGTTGCATGACAACATTTGTCAGGTTGCATGCAACTTAGTTATCTCGATCCCCTAAAAGTTAGGAGTGTGGGATTGACCAACATCCCTTGAAACATGGAAAAAAGGCATCTATGTAAGTGTGGTGGCTTGAAGGCAAGCAGTTAGTCTATTGTAATCAAGTTTTGGCTTTTGTTGGAATAGAAGAACTCTGCATTTTTTGTGTATACAAAATGTTCTTGAGTGACAGTGCTATTAGATGAATTAGATGTATTGATTTTCTATTAGATTTGTGTTCATAGAGTAGTCTTGAGCATTTTCCATTTTGTAATCAAGTTGTTTAGAGTTGATTTGGTGCTTTGAATTCATAGATCTAGCTCTAGAGGGTTTGTTGTTTCTGTTTTGAGCAGTTAGTCTTTTGATGGCTCCCCCATGAAATATAGCCACGGGAATTTCCTGAGCATAGATGGATTTTCTAGGGGAGCCATGTATCTGTACATATTCAGTAGTAGGAGTCATGTGGAGTCGAGCAAGTATTTTTAAAATCAAACCCTATGCGAGCTTGGAAAGTCCAGTTAGAGGTTTGATAGTGAAACATTGAGGAACATAGGCAAGGGAAAGAGGTACTGTACAGAACAAGTACAGTTCCAAGTGGGGCAGAGACTTATCTTAGTATGTTGAAAGGATTGAGGTCTGGTCAATCCATTTGTTGAGGTAAGGAACAAGAGATCAATAGATTCCTAGGAATTAGGCCTATTAGCCCTATTTACCCTAGATCATAGGAGACCACTGTACGGAGGGCACAAAGAACTGAATCCTTGTAAATATTTTAGAGGATCCAAAAGGGTATCTAAATGTGCAATTTTTTTTCCAGGTTGTTTGGACAATTTGAGCAAGAAAAGCAAAAAGGACACTATTAAGGGCTACAAGCAATTAGGCCTTCTCAAAGCAAAATCTTGGAATCGGTAAGACAACAGATTGAAGGTCCTCAAAGATGGATCTAAATGGATGTGAAATGCATGATTCTAGTATCTCTGACACCCCTGCAAGCAGTTCAAGGTTGAGAGTGAAGTTGGCACTTAGATCCTTCTAAGTGTAGGGGATAGTTTACAAGTTCAAGTGGTGTCAAGTCCTCCAAGGTGAAGCACAAGGAGTGAGACTCTTGTAGAAGAGTTGAAACAGGGCTTAGTTAATGACCTAAGCCTAATCAAAACCTAGAAGCTATCAGGTTCTTGGGTGAAGACAGAGAGAAGTCTTCCTAACTAGTTGGTGCAAGCAAACCAAGGAGCACTTACACCATATTGGTATCAGAGCCTTTGTTTGATCAGGCTTGTGATTGATGTTGCAACCCACTGAATCAGTAGGAGAGAATACACTAGAGGAAGAAAGAACCATGGTGACTAATGTTGAGTTAGCCAAGAAGGTAGAAGAGTAAGAGGAGGATAACCGACTGCTAAGAGAAAGGTTGTCTCGAATGGAGAAGCTCTTGGATGAAGTCCAAGAAATAGCAGACAAAGTAAAGGATAAAATAGAACTGAAGGAAGAGCGGGAAGCAAAGGAAAAGGAAGTGGACTTGGAGGAGGAAGCTCCAAAACCTGACCCTATCCTTGCTGAAGAACCCATCTTGAAGGCACTGCAGGCCTTAAGTGGCAAAGCTTTGGAAGGTGTGCCACTATTCAATGGACAAATGGACCCTGATTCAGTTGTGGACTGGATTGAAAGCATAGAGAATCACTTTGAATGTGATGGTATAACAAAGGCCCAAAAGGTAAAGGTGGCCAAGTCAAGGTTGAGAGGTGCAGCTCTCACATGGTGGAAATTTGTACAAGCTGAAAGAGAGAAAGAAGGAAAGGGTCTTATAGTTACATGGAGAGGCATGGTAACCAAAATAAGGCAGACCTATCTACCTGATGACTATGAAGTCCAATTGCATAGGAGGAGACATAACCTTAGACAAAAAGATATGGATGTTCAAACATACACCGAGGAGTTCCAAAATTTGTGCCTCAGATCAAAGGTGGTTGAAGATGAAAGCATCAAGCTAGCAAGGTATTTGAATGGGATTAAATGGTTTATTCAAGAAGACATGAGCCTAGTGAACTTCAAAACCATCCGCCAATGTTATCAAATGGCCTTAAAGATAGAGGAGAAAGGAAAAAAGAAGCAAGAGCAAACCTCCAAGAGTAGGGGTAAAGGAAAAGACAACAGAGGACAAAGAGGTGGCTATGGTGGAAGGAGTTCAGAACCAAGGGCCCAAGGAGAAGTTAGATACTCTGAGCAGCAAGAAGGAATCTCTAGTAGAGGTGGTAAATGAAGAGGCTCTAGCTCTAGAGGAAGAAGTGGTGGACAAGGAAGGGGCAGTTACTTTACCAACATGAAATGTTACCACTGCAATCAATTGGGACACCCGGCCTATAGATGTCCAGAGAAAGGTGGTACCTCTCATGGAGGAGATAAGAGAACTAATCTAGTTCATGATGAGACAAATGCAGCAGAGAAACATCCTGAAGTACCATTGAATTCAGAGGAAGGTGAGAACCTCATGATGAGGAGAACTTTGATCAAAGATCCTGTTAAAGAAGAACCAAGCCAAAGGAGGTCCCTGTTTAGGATAAAGTGTAAGATGATGGGGAAAGTGTGTAGAGTCATCATTGACTCAGGGTCTACTGACAATATTGTGTCAGAGGAGACAGTCAACAAGTTGAAGTTGACAAGGATACCCCACACCAATCCTTACAAGGTCACATGGCTTAATAAAGGTCAACATGTCTTGGTGAATGAACAAGCATGGGTGGAGTTCTCAATTGGAAGGTACAAAGACAAAGTCTTGTGTGATGTGTTACCAATGGATGCATGTCACTTGCTCCTAGGTATACCATGGAAATTTGATCGCCAATCTATGCATGATGGAGCAAAGAACTCCTACACTTTCAAGAAGGATAAGGTAACATTTAGAATTCAATCTTTGCTAGAAGATGCAGAGGTGTAGATAGCAGGTCCTAAATTGCTCATGGTTGGTGAAAAAGAGCTCTTAGAAGCCTTGGAAGATGGAGAAGGAGTTGGCTATGCAATGATGTTAAAGCCAAGAGAGGTAAGCAATGAGAAAGTAGCTGAGAAGCCAGAGCTACCTAAGGAAATACATAAAATGTTGCAGACCTAAGAAGGCATTGTAAGTAGTGGGAAACCAGCAGCATTACCCCCTAAAAGAGCCATAAGTCATAGGATAGACTTGATACTAGGGGCTACCCTACCAAATAAGGCAGCTTACAAGATGACCCCTCAACAAAATGAGGAAATAGCTAGGCAAGTACAAGAACTCCTAAACCAAGGTCTCAATAGGAAGAGTATCAGTCCATGTGCAGTTCCCACTGTCTTAGCACCTAAAAAGGGAGGAGAATGGAGGCTTTGTACTGATTCAAGGGCCATAAATAAGATAACCATCAGGTATAGGTTCCCTATCCCTAGGATTGAAGATCTCATGGATTGTCTAGGTGAAGCTAGGTACTATACCAAGATAGACTTAAAGAGTGGTTATCACCAAATCAGAATACATGAGGCAAATGAGTGGAAAACAGCCTTCAAAACCAATGAGGGTCTATATGAGTGGCTGGTTATGCCATTTGGGTTGTCTAATTCCCCCTCCACATTCATGAGACTCATGAATGAAATCCTCAAAGACTACATTGGCAAATTTGTAGTAGTGTATCTTGATGATATACTGATTTATAGCAAAACAAGAGAAGAGCACCTCAAACAGATAGAGTTGATTTTCAAGAAGCTACAGGAGGAGAAATTGATGATCAATTTAGAGAAGTGTGAATTCATCAAAATAGAGCTGGTGTACCTTGGATTTGTGCTATCACATGGCAACTTGAAAATGGATAGCAGCAAAGTGGAAGCCATCCTCAATTGGCCTACTCCAAAGATAGCAACAGAGGTAAGAAGTTTTCATGGTACTATGCTCAAGTACTATAAGACAATAAGACATTTGTGCTATATTGTGCTCCTATGTTGGAGGAGGAATGAAGACTTAAGTTTGTATGGAATGAGCAAGCTAACAAAAGTTTTGAGTTGTTGAAAGAAAAGATAGCTACCCAACCTGTTTTGGTGTTACCAAGCTTTGAGAAGCTATTCACTATAGAGTGTGATGCAAGCAATGTGGCTATTGGAGTTGTTCTCAACCAAGAGGTAAAATCGGTGGCTTTTCATTCAGAGAAGTTAAGTGAAGCCAAGAAGAAGTATTCTTCTTATGACCTTGAGATGTATGCATTGGTCCAGGCTCTAAGGAAATGGAGGCACTACTTGCTTCCCAAGGAATTCATAGTGTATTCAGACAACCAAGCACTTAGTTTCCTGAATTCACAAGAGAAGTTGAGTCACATACACATGAAGTGGGTGGAATACCTGCAAGCTTACACCTTCAATATCAAGCACAATAAAGGAGCTCTCAACAAGGTGGTAGATGCCTTGAGTAGAAGAGTCCTCACCATTCAAGAGATTCAGTTGAAGAGCATGGGAATAGATCACTTCAAGGATCTATATGCAGATGATGAAGATTTTGCAGACATTTATAAGGTATGTGTTGAATACAAGAATCACTTTCATAGTAAATATGTTGAATATACTTTGCAAAGTGATCTTTTGTTTAAAGGGAATCAGTTATGTGTCCCTAGAGGCTCTATTAGAGAGAATTTGATACAAGAAAAGCATAATGGTGCATTGAGTGGTCACTTTGGGATCACCAAGACTCAAGAACTTGTTCAAAGGTTTTACTATTGGCCAAGGATGAACCTAGATGTTAGGAGGTATGTGGAGAGTTGTATAGTGTGTCAAAAGGCCAATGGTACTTCTTCAAATGCAGGCCTATACCAACCACTGCCTATTCCTACTAGGCCATGGGAATGCTTGAGTATGGATTTTGTAGTTGGGTTACCCAAGACAAGGCATGGACAATGTTTATGTGGTTGTGGATAGATTCAGCAAGATGGCTCACTTTGTGCCATGTAAAACAACCAATGATGCCAGTAAATAGCTTCTCTCTTCTTCAAAGAGATAGTAAGGATACATGGATTACCAATCAACATTGTATCAGACAGAGACACTAAGTTCATGAGCCATTTTTGGAAGACACTTTGGCAGAGATTGGGCACTAATTTATCTTTTGGATCTGCATACCATCCCCAAACTGATGGTCAGACCGAAGTTGTTAATAGAACTCTTGGAAATCTATTAAGGTGCTTGACCAAGGAGTATGGGCAACAATGGGATCAGTTGATTGGGAAGCTGAATATGCCTATAATGACACTGTAAACAGATCAACAGGGAAGAGTCCCTTTGAAATTGTCTATGGATTACATCCTAGAGGAGTCTATGAGCTGAGAGACTTAAAGGATGGAGTCAAGGGAAGTGGATATGCTGATGATTTTGCTTATGCAATGCAGGAAATTCATGATACAGTCAGGAAGACATTGGTAGAAAACACCATGAAGTATAAGACCAAGGTGGATGAGCATAGAAGAGAAGTGCAGTTCAATGTTGGAGACTTGGTGATGGTGCATCTAAACAAGTCTAGGTTGCAAAAAGGAGTTCCTCACAAGTTGAAAATGAAGAGGATAGGTCCCTGTCCTATCTTAGCAAAGTATGGTAACAATGCTTTTAAAGTGGAGCTACCAGAAGACAGTGGACTATCCCCTATTTTCAATATTGCAGACCTGGTTCATTATAAAGGACCACCACCAGACATGGATCAGAACCTCACTGAAGTCATCCAAGATGTGGAAGAACTCAAACTGCCTTCTGCTACAGTCAAACAAGCTGACAGTATACTGGATACCAGGGTCTATAAGAAGACTAGAACCAAGGAATACAAGGAACATCTTGATTAAAAGGCATGGTCAACCTAATGCTGATGCAGTGTGGATCAAGGAATCAGAGTTCAAGAAGTTGGGCATTGATCTCAACTTACTCAATCCAAGGATGGATTGAACTCTTTTGTTTTGGGGAGGATGGTGCAGGAGCACCTAGGCTAAACTCCATTTTGTTAATGATCAATTTTGGCTTGTACCTGACCTTAGCCAAGTCAGGGTAATAGTGTGTTTATTTTGGACCTTAGAAGGTCTTGCTTGTGTGTGGAATAAGTGAATTAGTCATTAGGACTAAGGTCACCATAGCTTAGTCTTTGTTAATTATCTTTTGCTTTAATTAGCTTAGTAGATTGGATTGAGAGTTGAGCCTTAAATGTGTTCTAAACACATGGTTGTTGTTAGAAGATTCCAAGAGGTAGTTAAGGGAGTTGATGGCTCGAAATCAAGGAGTTAGAGGTCCTAGAAGTTAGGAAGAGGACACAATGATGGGAAGTTGCAAAAAAGTTGTTGCAAAGTTGCATGACAACATTTGTCAGGTTGCATGCAACTTAGTTATCTCGGATCCCCTAAAAGTTAGGAGTGTGGGATTGACCAACATCCCTTGAAACATGGCAAAAGGAATCTATGTAAGTGTGGTGGCTTGAAGGTAAGCAGTTAGTCTATTGTAATCAAGTTTTGGCTTTTGTTGGAATAGAAGAACTCTAATTTTTTTGTGTATACCGAATGTTCTTGAGTGACAGTGCTATTAGATGAATTAGATGTATTGATTTTCTATTAGATTTGTGTTCATAGAGTAGTCTTGAGCATTTTCCATTTTGTAATCAAGTTGTTTAGAGTTGATTTGGTGCTTTGAATTCATAGATCTAGCTCTAGAGGGTTTGTTGTTTCTATTTTGAGCAGTTAGTCTTTTGATGGCTCCCCCATGAAATCTAGCCACGGGAATTTCCTAAGCATAGATGGATTTTCTAGGGGAGCCATGTATTTGTACATATTCAGTAGTAGGAGTCATGTGGAGTCGAGCAATTATTTTTAAAATCAAACCCTAGGCGAGCTTGGAAAGTTCGGTTAGAGGTTTGATAGTGAAATATTGAGGAACATAGGCAGGGGAAAGAGGTACTATACAGAACAAGTACAGTTCCAGGTGGGGTAGAGACTTATCTTAGTATGTTGAAAGGATTGAGGTCTGGTCAATCCATTTGTTGAGGTAAGGAACAAGAGATCAGTAGATTCCTAGGAATTAGGCCTATTAGCCCTATTTATCCTAAATCGTAGGAGACCATTGTATGGAGGGCACAGAGAACTAAATCCTTGTAAATCTTTTAGAGGATCCAAAAGGGTATCTAAATGTGCAGTTTTTTTTCTAGGTTGTTTGGACAGTTTGAACAAGAAAAGCAAAAAGGACACTGTTAAGGGCTACAAGCAATTAGGCCTTCTCAAAGCAAAATCTTGGAATCAGTAAGACAGCAGATTGAAGGTCCTCAAAGATGGATCTAAATGGATATGAAATGCATGATTCTAGTATCTCTGACACCCCTGCAAGCAGTTCAAGGTTGAGAGTGAAGTTGGAACTTAGATCCTTCTAAGTGTAGGAGATAGTTTACAAGTTCAAGTGGTGTCAAGTCCTCCAAGGTGAAGCACAAGGACTGAGATTCTTGTAGAAGAGTTGAAATAGGGCTTAGTTAATGACCTAAGCCTAATCAGAACCTAGAAGCTATTAGGTTCTTGGGTGAAGACAGAGAGAAGTTTTCCTAACTTGTTGGTGCAAGCAAACCAAGGAGCACTTACACCAACAAATCTGTAAAAGAGGCACTAGGTATGAATGATGCATAATCCTAGAAGATTTCTATGGATGAAGAAATGACATCTTTGAAAAAGAATGATACATAGGATCTTGTACCATTTCCTAAAGGATGAAAACATGTTGGTTGCAAATGGGTGTTCAAGAAAAAAATTGGTTCAGATGGAGGTATTTATAAGTACAAAGCAAGGTTGGTTGTAAAAGGTTACTCTCAAGTTGAGGGTGTTGATTATGGTGAGATATATTCTCCTATTGCAAAAATGGCATCTATTAGATTTTTTCTTTCTATTGTTGTTGCTTATGATTTAGAGGTTGACCAAATGCATGTGAAAATTGCATTCCTTCATGGTGATTTGGGGGAGGATATTCATATGAAATAGCCAGAGCACTATGTGGTGAAAGGTAAAAGTAAGTTGGTTTGCAAATTGAAGAAATCTTTGTATGGCTTAAAATAGAGTCCTAGGATGTGGTACCATAAATTTGATACATGTATGTGTTGAGTTTGAGTTTTGTGTGTTATAAATCAGATCATTGTGTTTAGTATAAAACTAATGGTGATTATTTCCTTTTTATTGCATTATATGTTGATGATATGTTATTTAATGGCAAAGGGAAAGGTATGATTTCAGAACTGAAATCTCAACTTGTTGCTAAATTTGAAGTGAAAGATCTTGGTGCAACTAGATACATTCTTGGGATGAAAATTAAAAGAGATAGAGTGGTAAAAAATCCATGGCTTGGGCAAAGTAAGTATGTAAACTCAATTTTACATAGGTTTGATATGTAGGACTATAGACCATTGTGTATTCCTTTTTCAATTGGAACAAAGTTATCTATTTCAAATTGTTCAACATCTCCATCAGAGAGGGAAGAAATGAGTAGAGTGCCTTACCAGAGTGCAGTTGGAATTTTGATGTATGATATGGCTTGTACAAGACCAAACATTGCCCAAATAGTTGGAGTTCTTTCTAGATATATGTCTAATCCTAGTAGAGTTAATTGAGATGCAATTAAAAGAGTCTTTAGATATTTGCAGGGTACCTTAGATTATTCCTTTTGTTATCATTTCAATATGATTGAAGATGATATTTCCCTTGATATTCATGGTTATGTGGATTCATAATGGGTAGGTGATGTTGATAGCATAAAATCCACCAATGCTTATCTATTTACTTTATTTGGTAGTGCAATTAGTTGGGTGAGTAAGCAACAAGTTGTGGTTTCTTTGTCCACTATTGAAGTAGAGTATATGAAAGCTACTCATTCTTTTAAAGAAGCAATTTGGCTTAAGAGACTATGTTCATATATTAGAATACGACAAGGTGCAACGACAATTTATTATGACAATCAGAGTACGATATGTCTAGGTAAGAACTCGACATTTCATGCTAGGACCAAGCACATTGATGTGCAATATCATTTTGTTAGAGATATCATAGTTGAAGATGGTAGGGTGAAGTTGGTTAAGGTAGAGAATTTGATGAATGTTGCTAATTCTTTAACTAGGCCTATGAGCACAAAGAAGTTCAAATGGTGTTCAAAGACTATGGGCCTTTTGGCCCATAGCAATTATGAGGATGAGTACATTAATGCCCTTGAAGTGGAGACCAAAATTCCTTATTTTGGTTCAACCAAAGGGATGTAGTACTTGGACCCAAACTTCAAGTATTCATTCTATTCCATTCTTCTCATTTTTTGGGTGGATTTGTACACATCATTTTTTATCATGTTTATAGTAAGGCTATTAATGTGTTATGATCTTGTAAAATAACACACAAGGGATTTCCCTTGTTAAGTGTGGTTTGAATTTTAGAACATGCATATCTAGAAAAATTACACATTGAAGTAGTAGATGGACCCATCAGATAATAGAATATGTAAGTTGTGTAACTTTAATGAAGTAAAGGAAAAATCACTCATCTTTTAATTAGTTTGTATCATTGATTAGAATGCTTCTAGAAAGATAATGTTTGTAATTTTTGATATTGTTTTGGATCACATTCTATGTCCATAGAACTTTAGGTTATGAGAGCTTGATATGAAATCTTAGGAAGACCACTACACAATATACAACTTAAACAACCTAAACACTTATGCAAAATAAATTATTTGTATGCCCTAACTATGCAAAACACCTCTAGGGTTAGTGATCAAAACTTCAAGCCTAAAAAGCCTAATCTAAGTATACACCTCTAATGAAAATAAGAATCTAAAAACAACAAAGATTCCAAACGCCTACAACAAACCAATTAGACCAAATATACAAAACAAATGGTTATAGACAACACCCAAAAATTTTCAACAAGAAACAAAGGTTAGCCTAGAAATTTCTAAAAATTTGGACAAAACAAAAGCATGGATTTTTGAGACAAAGGCACCAAAAGTCTATGCAAGGCATAGAAAGTCTTTGCACAAGAATTGTTAGGCATAGCAAAGGAATCAAAAGGTGCAATGGATACATTGTTTATCATTACAAAGGCATTGATTCATAGATTTGAGTGCCAAGACGAAACCTACAACTCAACTTAGCAAAAACTCAAACAAAATGTTAGAAAAGGGGCATGGGTCCCATCAGGCATGCCAAAATGAGGATATGGAAATGATATAAGGTGAAATAACATAATAATAATGCATTATACATATAAAAAACTATATATTAACACCTCCAAACTTCATGCTTGAGAAAAATATGATGCACCTTAAGCCTATTGATGTGCTCCAAATGACTTAAAAATAGGGATTTATTTAATAATATTTCAACATAATCTTGTTATAGTAAATGGAATTGATCATAATGGAGTGTGAAATCTTCCATTTATAAAAAGAGGCTCAAATGGATGGATGGATGAGATCTTGCCACAAGATCAAGGGCTCAATTAAGATACTCTCTCAAGCAAGATGCAGAGGACAAGTGTCGTGTGAGGATTAATGGAGAGTGGAAGCTTAAATGAAGATGATTTGGTAAGACTATGGAGGATTGTGGTAGGACTCCAAGAGAGACAAATATTTGACATGTTGCTTATCTCTAGGGAGATGAAATTTAAAATTAGATTTTGTGGATAGAAGAGAGATGGCCCCATACAAAGTCAACTAAAAAGGTGCCATTTTTCCCAAGTGGATTTAAAGAGGGAAAGGTGAGGATTTATTGGGTAAGGATGTAGGCAAGCATGTGGGGAAGAATGACACATGGCAAGTGATGAAATTTAAAATTGAAGAAAAGGGTAAATGGATATTAGAAAAGGATAATTAATTGATTAATTAATAGATTTTTAGAAGAAATAATTGGCAAGGACTAAGGTTATGTTAATTAAATAATTCATCCTTTAGAAGAATGGGACAATAAGAAAATTAATTAAATAAAAATTTAATTAACTTAGAAGAATAATGAAATAATTAATTATATAATAAAATATTTAATTAAATATGGGATGACAAGGTAAATTAATTAAAATTTAGAATTTTAATTGATTTATAATGTAAAATCAGATTTGGGGTGTCTACAATAGTATCTAAAAAAATATTTGCATGTGTCATGTGTCTTATTGTGTTCTTGCCACAATTTAATTTATTGTACTTGTATCCATCTTTACAGTTTAGGCTTGTAACCGATCAAGGTTGGGCTTCTATAAACAATTTTTAAATTTAAACATAATTTTGCACATTAAGCCCATTTTACCCAGTCTTTGCTATAATACATAATTTCTTATATTGATTTTTAGAAAAAAAACAAAAAATTGGCACTAAGATGTGATAAGATGATAACATTAACAACTCAAACTCATCCACTCATGGGTAACAATAGGGCAAGGGAAATAGCAACTATTGTCAAACTATGAGACATGACAACTGTATTTACTATTTTAGAGTTTTAACGTACACAAGTTCTTCACATCCAAATACAACTATAAAACACCTCTTGATGTAATAACTTGTAAAATAAATTTAATCATTTTTATTATACTATTTTATAATAATTTAAAATTGGAAATTAATATATTAATATAGATATTTAGATAAAAACAAATTTATAATCATCACAATAGATGTATATTTCTACTTAATACAAATATTATTTATCTAATTTTATTTGAAAATGTCTTTTAATTAAACTTGTTTTTAGAAAGAAATAATACAAGTTATATAAAGTGGTTTGACCCTTAGGCTACCTTTGTTATGTAGCACATCCATGTCTCATTAAATTATTCACATCCTACAATAAATCGATCAAGTTCAAAAAATTAAAAAATCTTCACTCTTTTGTGTATATACAAATTTATATACATTAATTGGGAGTATGAGGTCCCAAATTTGAATATGCCTTCTCATTTCACAAAATTATTTTGTTGCATAGAAATATTTTAAATATATTTATTTAAAATAACTTATATAAACTAGTTTTGAGGTATATTGAATATGTTACTTATAATAGATAGATGTTGATAAGATATTTGTATTGGTCAATATTAAAAATAAATTAAAAACATTATATTTAAAAACTTATTTTATTTTTATATAAATATTAAATTTTAAAATATATTTAAACCATGTTGATTTTTCTTTTCCACTCTTGATGATTTCTTGGCTCTACTAGGATTTCTTGGCTTTTTGGTGTATTTCATACTGCATTCTTTTGCAAGATCCTTGTAACCTTTGTCTTCATTTATTATGGTCCTTTTTCATGTGCTCGACTTAATGGTCTTTATTTTTTCACTCCTTTAAATGGACTCAAATTTTCATTCCTCCTTAATTGTTGTTGTTGGAGTTGAAAGTTTGATGGTGATATTGAATGGATTCCCCACCCAAATAACCTCATAAATTCATCTCCAATGTGTTCCACTAGCTAACTCTATTGACCCACCTCTAGATAATGTTCTTCCCATTCCAAAACTTGTTGAAGCCAACAAATGGCTTGAAGATTTCACTCTTATTGGATGTTTTGTGGTAAGGGCCCCCCTTGAAAGTGTGTTTTGTGACTAGGTTTCTAAATCTTGGACCCCACAAGATTTGGCTTGTCGTGGTACAAAACCTTTCAAAAGTGTTTTTTTCTTTCTCACTTCATTGAAGCCAATCATGCCTGGTTGTTC
The DNA here is from genome assembly GCA_007258455.2 of Sequoia sempervirens. Taxonomy (NCBI): domain Eukaryota; kingdom Viridiplantae; phylum Streptophyta; class Pinopsida; order Cupressales; family Cupressaceae; genus Sequoia; species Sequoia sempervirens. The sequence goes on from VDFB02180262.1 coordinate 24,826, forward strand.
TTACCTAAGGCTCATGTCTCAACCACTCTTCTTTACTCGTGTTTAAACCTTGGACCTGTGAATTTTAGTCACAAAAAGTCTCTTCATGTCAAAGTTTGAGTTGAATTCCTAGGCTTACCTCTGCCCTTTTAGAATTTTCCCACCTAGATTGTGTCCTTAGTGGGCTCTATAATCTATGTAGAACTTGAAATTTTTTATTCATCCATGCCTAACTTTCAAGCCTGTGTTGAGGTTGATCTTTCAAAGGACATCAAATAAAATATGGATATTCAAATCGACGAGACTTGTTACTCCTAGAGAATTCACAAAAGCAACCTTTTGAACACCTGCTATCAGTGTCAAGCCTTTGATCATAAGATTAGGAAATGTCTATTGGTAACACAACACTCAAAACCCACCTCTAAACCCTCAACAGGTTCATTTCCTCCTTTAAAAGAGGAGGTTGGTTGGTATACCATTTTTAGTCACAAATCTAAGAATGCTAGCAACCCCAAACTTGCCTCTAAGCCTTCAAGGCAAGGAGATCTAGTTCCACAAGTTTCAAAACTAGCTAACACTTCGATGTCGAACATGATAATATCTATTCCACTTCCCAACTTGATTTAGTTGTGACACAACCCTAGGCTAGTCAAGCTCAACATACCTCCCCACCAATGGTGGTTCAAATGAGATCTTGTAGCCTATCAAGGGATTTGGAAGAAGGCTAGTTTGTGCCATATCTCGATAGTTGGGCCAACTCAATGTTCAAATTGGCAGCTTAAATGCTCTCAACACTGTCATCCAAAATAGTTATTCCACCCTTGATAGGTTGGATAATGAGGAAATCCCTCTTGATGGTTAAATGAATTGTATTTCTTGGAATATGCACTTTTTACATGGTGTTTATGCTCAATTCCCAAAATTAGACATCCTTTGCCTTTAGGAGTTCAAAGTGTCTAGTTTTTTTATTTTTGTTGCTTGTTGTGTCATTTGGTCCTACAACTTTCCTCCCAATTCCAACCATAGAGTTGGTTGTGGAAAATTCATCACTTTTCTCTCACCTACATAAAATCAACTTTTGGTTGATCATGGATGTGACCCCACTTAACCGAGTGGTTTGGAATCTATTCCATATAAATAATAATTCCTTTGGGGTGATTAAAGGGGTGATTAATGTGTATGATTCCAATGATGTCAAAAGATTTTCCCTCTAGCATTGGATAGAATATTGAATGTCAATTACCACTTGGGTTTTGTGTACAAATTTCAATATAATTGAGTGACCCATGATAAATGCAAAACCTTTCCAATGCATTAGAAAATTGGGGAAAGAGAGGCTTGGTTCTACATGTGTAATAAATTGGGGCTTTTTTAATCCCAATTCTATTTGTCATCCTAGCAATCCCCATGGTCACATGGACCAACTTGCAGTTCAGGCTTGATAGAGATTTAGTGTAGCTTGATCATGCCATGGTTTCAATGCAATCCTTTTCACCTTTTCCAGATTTATTCTCTTCCTATGGTAGATGTTGTATTGTGAGAAAACTTTCCCATGCACCTTAATATTAAATAGAAAGTTATAGCTCCCAAAGCTAGATGAGTTATTTCTTCCTCAATATATCCTTATTCAATCACAAGGCCACATCTGCTCATATCTATCATGTCTATAATCTTGAGCCATGTCCTCTCCATGGCATTGGATGGATAAATTGGTGGAATGATGCTATAACCCATACAAGCTGATTTATTTGCATCTACGAGCACTAACTAGCCAAATTTTTTTGCCACTTGTATGAAACCACTACCCGAGAGCTTCGCCTAGCCATCTCCACTCTAGAAGCTCAATTGTTTGATACCATCACCCAACTTCACCTAGCCCAAATGTGACAACATAAGAAAATTATGGATGCCTATGTTGCTCGTGGTGCTCATATCAAAGTCAAATTGCAGTAGCTTAAAATTGGTGATTAAGTATCAAAGGAAAATTTTCAAGCACTATGGGCCCACCAAAATTTTCATACCATCAAGAAAATTCATGGACATCAAATCTTCCAAGATTTACCTGATGTTCTCTAGGCTTTTGTTCGACACTGCGAGAAATTTTTGGTCACCTAAGATTATAAGCTTGCAAAGTGTCATGCCTTACAACAATTCCTTGAGGTCGTCCCTCGCAGAGTGTTGAATGCTTATCACATCTTGTGTGATCAATTCCTTACCCAAGATGATCTTAAGGATGAAATTTTCTCCATGGTTGATGAAAAGTCTCCTAGCCTTGAAAACTTTCCTTGTGAATTTTATAAAGCCTTTTGGGACATTATATAGGGAGTAACCTTTAAATGTGTACCTTGAAGCAATACAAATTGGGTCTTTAGGTAACTTAATTAACAAAGGCTACATCAAATTCATTCCTAAAACTAGTGACCCAAAGGATATCAATAATTGGAATCATATTACCTTGTTGAACATCTCTTATAAGATCATCATGAATGTGCTCATCCTCAAGTTACAGTCATTGTTGTTGATAATTGTTAGACCAAAACAAACAGGATTTATCAAGTCTAGATTTATCCTAGAAAACATTATTGTAGTTTGGGAAGGAATGGAATGGGCCTAGAAATCTCAACAATCATCATTTTTTATTAAAATCAACTTTTCTAAGGCTTATGATCGCATTGAGTGGTCCTTCATTATAGCCATGCTCAAGGTGCTTAGTTTTGGCCTACGATTTCCTCAATTAGTTCAAATGATTTTTGCATATGCCTCTACATACAAAACCATCTCTAGTTAGAAATCTCCTTCTTTTGGGATATTTTGGTACATTAGACAAGAGTGCCCTCTTGCCCCAACCCTCTATGTCTTGGCCACAATTTTTTTTGGTTATCTCCTTACTCAAGTTGTTGCCCATTCCCGTGTCAAGGGGATTATTTTTTCCCAATTATAAGCAACAATTGGTTAATGGTCATTTCTCTGATGATTCTTTCCTCATGATTTGTGATGAAGAAGATAATATTTCACAAGCCCTAAGTGCCTTGTGTTTTTTGTTAAGACTCTGGTACCAACATTCAATGGGATACAACCTTGTGTTACAAACAATCCTTTCTACCCAAGCCTGCTTCATTGAGCTCCTTCAATTGGAATTGGATTGAGCATGGGGAAATATTTTGATTCCTCACCATACCTTTTTCCTTCCACACCAACCATTTTGAACTTTGGCAAGCAATGTTGGTGAGAATTGAAAAAAAAACTTTAGTATTAGATCACCAAGCCTCTCTTATTGGGTGGTAGCTTTCAAATTTGTTCCAAGATATTGGTGGTCATACATGTTTATTATTCCTCTTGTTGAGTTCCCTCAAAGGCTTCATACTTGAAGTTCGAAAAACCCCTCAAATATTTTCTTTGGGCTTCCAATGATGGTCATCATGGCTTCCATAGGTGGAGTGGGATTTTTGTTGTTTACCATGGGAGGCTAGAGGTCTTGGATTGATCTCTATTTTCTGACCAAGAATTGCTTTGTGTGCCAAGTGTATAATTAGGGTGCTCACTAGCAACGAGGCTTGGAAAATTCTTGTTCACCATTGCATTGGCTTTGGCATTCCAAATGATCATCTAGCTTGGAAGGGCCTCAAAATTGGCACTTTTCTAACCATGAAGGAATTGATTCACACCCAAGGAACTTTTATGATTAAGAGCATCTAAAAATCCCAAGAAGCCCTCAAGTGTTGGTTGAATAGGGTTGGAGATGATTTTCACAATGGTTTATCCATCAATCAATACTTTTTAGTGGTCCCAATTCTTCAATTCTAAAGGGAGACTATTGGCTCTCTTACCTTGAACCCTAGCACTCAAATTTTTTAAGAGAAGACAAAACCTTGCCAAATTTCATTCATCCAACCACTAAGAACTTTCTTTCTTGGTCAAATTTCAAATAGAAGTACAATGTCTCCAATCAAGATCAAAAGACTTACAAGATAGTTCTTGCTTCGATTCCCTGAAAATCACTTCATTAGCTAGGTGTGTGTTGTCAAGCCTTGGTGGAAGGACTAGAAATGGTTTTGGGTGATCCTACAATAGTGGTTTACAATTTTTGGCCAAACTAGACACTGAAATAAGTTTTTCTAACTAAATATTCACTTTTGGGCACCTATAGCGGCTAAACCCTGAGGAATTTGAAGATGATGCAAACTAGAGTTTCATGACATTTTGTCTGTAAATTCTAAATATATTTTTTTCAAAATTTTTGGAATCAGATTGCACCACTTTTCCATCTCCCTCGAAAACTAGTTTTTTTTTAGAAAACAATATTTTTAAGGAGTGACGCTCACCGTGTAATGCATAACTCTTTTTCCATGAAGGATAAAATTATAATTCTTTCAAATTTAGATTTGTAACTCCGATATCTAGTGCTTCTACTTGGTTAGATAGCGTTTTATTGAATATTTATTCCTTAATCAAGTTTCAAAGTCAAACCAATTACAATTTAGAAATATGCGGACTATATAACGCGCAAATTTTTTTGTATGTATCAAAATTCAATTTATTTTTTTGTTGGATCAACGACTTCAATATCTAGTGCACTCATATTTTTCAATTTTTTTGATAATCTTCTATTTTTCCACATGTGCAGAACAGAGAGCTTCATTTTCGGTGAAAAACTTATGTTTAATAAAACTAAAAAAACAAATAGATAATAAAACCAAAACATATTAAAATTATAATAATTGGATAGCTCATTTTGAGGACTACTTGATTCTAGTTGGGTTTGTGAAGTCTCCTCCATTTTCATCCTCAACCTGAGTTTCAAAGGGCTAATTTTTATTTTTTTTGGTGGCAGAGAGTAGGAATTAGGGAAAAGGGGGTTCGCTCAAACCAAGGGGGGTTCGAGCGAACCCCCTTTCAAAATGGGGATTGCATTGGTTTTTTGGTGGGATGCATTCAATAGGTTCACTCGAACCTAGGTTCGCTCAAACCTGGGTTTGAACAAACCCTCTTTTGGTTTGTTCGAACCAATGAGTTCATTTGAACCCCAAGAATGAATTTTTTTGGCATGGAGTCATTTTTTGTTAGTTTTCCTTCCTCATTCGAATTGTAAAACACTTTTGTGGGTCTACCCTTTTTAGATACTCCTTTTCCAAGTTACAGGCCTTCTAAAGGCTACTCTTGGCTCTCTCCTCACTTGTGTATGGTTGATCAACTTAACTTTCACTAGCAACTTCAATCCTCTTATGGGATTTGCAAGAAAATGCTTCCAAGGAATTTTGGTAGCAATGGTGAGCCTGAAATGGCTCACTTTGCTTGGTGTCTTCTTTAGCAAGGTCTTCCCATGGGGACTCGTCTCACTCACATGGGTGCTCACACTTTGAATTGCTCATTCTGTGGCCAAATTGAGTCCCTCAATCACCTCTTCTAGTCTTATCCTCAAACTCAAGCTTGTCTAGAATCATATCTATGACTTCTTTAGGTCGTTCAAACCTACTCCCTTTTCATGGCACATGATTCTTATTAGGGATTGGCCTAATCTCCCTCACAAGTATACCCATTTATATGACACTTTCAACATGGAAATTTTATTCAGTATTTGGAAAGATAGAAATGTTGTTTTGTTTAATCACAACACTACTAATAAATGTTTTTCTTTGTATACTAAAGCTATGATTTGCTTTGATGTTCTTATGAAAATTCAAGTGCAAGCTAGTAAAGTTGCACATCTCTAAGAGCTACTAGATCACAAGAGTAATGCCCCTTGCATCGTGGCTTGGGTCCCTCTTTACTCCACTTCTCCACATAGGCATCAATGTGGACATAACCACTATTCCAAACGAGATAGTGGAGGAGATTGAGAGTCTTGCTCTCGTGGTCGTGTGGCACCTAATCCCAAGGACAATGTTGCACATGGAGGATGGCTTCAACCTTCTCATCTACCATCTCCCTGGTGAGACACTAGTTGGTCAAACACCAACAAATTTCCACATGTGCCACTTGCCATGTCTCTCTTGTGTGCACTAAAATGCCTCCAAAAGAGAATGCAAAAGGAAATGCTCTCACTAGATGAGAGTCAAATGATGACTCTAACCTTGGTGATGTTTGGGGAATCTTGATGATAAAGATCCTCTTTTGCCTAGCATAACCACAACTGCTTAATTATTTGTTGTTATGTTGTTTTAGGGCTAGGCCCTTTTGAATTCGTGGGTGTGCTTATCTACCATCCTCCCCATTTTTTTTGAATATTGTATTATTTTTCTTTAATTAATGTAAAGTTAAATAGGATATATTCATAAAATAAAATAAACTATTGATATTATAAGACAGAAATAATTATATAAATAGATAAAAAAAATTTAACAAAAAATTGCTTTTACTATTTTATTTAGTAAAAAATATTTTATTTTATAAATAACAAATTTTTTTTTTTTCAAATTTTTTGTCAATAAGATTGACAATAATTTATTTTAAAAACACTTTTAATTTTTAAATGTACATCTCTACTTTAAGAAAGACAAATATTTGTTGAATAGAAAAAAAAAAACTTTTAGTTTATTATCAAACAGAACTATTAATAACTAATAAAAACAAATATTCACTTTAGCAAGAGTAAGTGATCTAACCTCCACAACCATAGTTAATACGTAGCATTGGAGCTTATTTTTCTTCGTCAGCTAGCTTTTTAATCGTTTCAAAGAAAAGTCAGCGGAAGAGAGTGCAAATAACAGCTTTAGGTACTTCTCCCCACTCGACACTGACCTTAGTCGCCCGGTTGCACCTTATCGACTTTGCCTCAATTGTTCTTCACAAATTATATGCCCAACACTACGAACTTTAGTAATCCTCCCCAGAATCTAATCGAAGCCCAACCATGCCAAACTTGTCGTGTATCCTACTCTTTTCCTATTTCATGGCTTTTAGCTTCCAATCCAATGCTCATTCTCTGGGAATTCACAAAACCCAATCTTGACATATACATAACAGCTTATCAGCATATACAACATTCAAAGAGCAGCCACACCCAGTAATCATAGTACCTGGTACAGGAGGAAACCAGGTAGAAGCTAGGCTGACTGCAGATTATAAACCCAGTGGTCTGTTTTGCAGGAGGTGGCGTTGGGAGAAGGATTGGTTCAGAATATGGTTTGACGTCTCTGTGATTGTGCCTCCATTCACAGAATGCTTTGCCGAGAGGATGAGCCTTGTGTATGATAACCATGAGGATGAGTACATTAATGCCCCTGGAGTGGAAACCAGAGTGCCTTATTTTGGTTCGACCAAAGGGATGCAGTACTTGGACCCAAACTTCAAGTATTCATTCCGTTCCATTCTTCTCATTTTTTGTCTGGCTTTTTACACAGCATATTTTTATCATGTTTAGAGTAAGGTTATTAATGCCTTGCGATTCTTTAAAAAATCCACAAGGGATTGCCCTTGTTAAGTGCGGTTTGAATTTCAGGACAGGCATATACACAAAAATTACTTAGTAGATGGACCCATCCGAAGATAGAAAATGTAAATTGTGTAACTTTAATGAAGTATAGGACAAAACACTCCTTTTAATTAGTTTTTATCATTGATTATAAAGTTTTTTTTAGAAGAATTCTGTTTGTAAATTCTTGTATTAATGTTTTGGATCACACTCCATGGTCCATCATCAGGAAGAGGAGATAATAAGATGTTGATTGCAGATTTTTGTTTCTTGTGCCTTTAGGACCCTCTTGTTATGTATCCCTTCCTCTTCTTGTTTTTTAACCTAGATGTACAATCCACATCTTATTCTCTCCTTATCCTGATTATAAATGAGAGAGTGTGATATAAATTGTTGTTACAAAAATTTACACAATTTTCTGCCAGAAGCTTTCTAATCAATTCCAATAGACTGGAAATACATGTTTTTAGTCTCTATAATGACATTAGGCACAACAATGCATTTAATTTGCATTCATAACCTCGTATATGATTTTCTGTGGTTAAGACAATGAAATGACACTTGTGGAACTTATTTTAGAACAAGACTCCCATAGAAACCATGTTGTAAACAAGCAAGTAAACATGCTTTGGCGTGTCTTGCAGACCATTTTGGCCTAAA
>VDFB02180263.1:0-12277 GCA_007258455.2 Sequoia sempervirens
GCAAATCCCAAGGCAAGGTATGTAAGGTTGTTGTAGATTTTGGTTCAACTGATAATTTAGTTTCTTTGGAAATGGTTGAAAAATTAAAGATGAAAAGGATTCCACACCCCACACCTTATAAGATTTCTTGGCTAAATAATGGTCAACAAGTCTTGGTCAATGAACAAACATGGGTAGAGTTTAACATTGGGGGGTATAAAGACAAAATATTGTGTGACATCATCCCCATGGATGTTTGTCACTTGCTGCTAGGAAGACCCTGGTAGTATGACAAAAAAGCAAAGCATGATGGGAAGAAAAACACATATGTGATTGAAAAAGATGGTGTGTTATTTACCCTCACTCCTTTGCAAGATGACAATGTAGATACTCAAGTTGGGTCAAGTATCATGTTGGTTGGGGAGAAATGATTCTTGAAAACCATGGAGGAAGGTGGTTAGGGGTATGCAATCATAATCAAACCAAAATCTATTTTGACAGTAGAAACCATGGAAAATGTGCCCAAGGAAGCACAAACTTTGTTGAATAAGTATCAAGACATAGTTGTTGATGAACTCCCTAGTTCTTTGCCACCCATCAGAGATGTGAGCCACCACATAAAATTTATTCTAGGTGCAAACTTACCCAACAAGGCTACATACAAGATGACTCCTCAACAAAATGAAGAAATAAGGAATCAAATACAAGAATTCTAGGATAAGGGTCTTATAAGGGAAAGTTTAAGTCCATGTATTGTTCCTATAGTGTTGGCACCTAAAAAAGGTGGAGATTGGAAAATGTGCACTGATTCAAGGGAAATCAACAAAATCACTATAAGGTATAGGTTCCCAATACCTAGAATGGAGGATTTGATGGATTGTTTAGGAGGAGCTTGATATTTTTCAAAAATTGACCTAAAAAATGGCTATCATTAGATTAGGATAAGAGAGGGGGATGAGTGGAAAACTGCCTTTAAAACCAATGAGGGATTGTATGAATGGTGCATTGATATACATTTGGATTATCCTCCAAGCACATTTATGAGGTTAATGAATGAGGTTTTGAATCCTTTTATTGGAAAATTTGTTGTTGTGTATTTGGATGACATACTTGTGTTTAGTAAGACTAAAGAAGAGCACTTGCAACATCTTGACATGGTTTTGCAGAAGCTGAATGAAGAGAAGTTGATGATAAATCTCAAAAAATGTGAATTCATGAAAGAGGAACTAGTGTATCTTGGTTTTGTGATCTCCAAGGGTTCATTGAAGATGGATCCCACCAAAGTAGAGGAAATTCTCAATTGTCCAACTCCAAAATCAGTAGGGGAGGTAAGAAGCTTTCATGGTCTTGCTAGTTTCTATAGGAAATTTATAAATAATTTTAGTTACATCTACTCACCTATTATTGACAACATCAAAGAGGGACGAGAAAAGTTTCAATGTTAATAGTTGTGGAGCCAAAGAAAGAACAAGCTATCTAAAAATGAAATTAGCTACAACTCCAAAACATCTTTTGCATTACACATTTCCCAACATAAGGAAGTCTTTAATAGGTGTGACAGGTGGGTTTCTGATTTAGGTAGATCTTGACAAAAGGAAGGGCAATCGATAGCTTTCTTGGTATGTAAGGAAAAAGTATTCATCATTTTGACTTAGGATTATACAATGGTTCCTAAAAAAGACAGAGACACTATCTCCTTCCCAAGGAATTTATTATTTTTACTGACAATCATGCTTTGAGTTTCTTGAACAACCATGACAAGTTGAGTCACAGACATGTGAAGTGGGTGGAGTACCTACAAAGTTATAATTTCAACATAAAGCACAAAAAATGACAGTCAAACAAAGTGGCAGATGCTTTGAGCAGGAGGTCAATGTTGGTGCAAGAAATTCAACTTCAAAGTGTGGGAATAGATGCCTTGAAAGGTATGTATGAAGGAGATGAAGAATTAAAGGAGGTATATGTTGTTTGTGATCAGTTTAAGTGTGCTTTTCATGATGAATATTCTGATTTTCTATTACAAGATGGATTATTGTTCAAGGGTCCTCAGTTATGTATTTGAAAGTGCTCCATGAGAACTAACTTGATAAAAGATAAACATTGTGGTAGCTTAGGAGGTCATTTTGGGGTGGATTAAAAATTGGAGTAGGTAAGGAGATTTTACTATTGGCCAAAGATGCAAGTACATGTCAAAAACTTTGTGGAAAGTTGTGTAATTTTCCAAAGAGCCAAGGTTCTAGTTCAAATGCATGTCTTTACCAGCCCTTACCAATACCTAATAGACCATGGGAGTCTCTCAGTATGGATTTTGTGTTAGGTTTTCCAAAAACTTAGAGGGGTTATGATAGTGTGTTTGTTGTTGTTGATAGATTTAATAAAATGGCTTATTTTATTCCATGCAAGTGCACAAGTGATGCTTCTTATATTGTAGGGTTATTTTTCAAAGAGATAGTTAAAATTCATGGTCTACCATTGACTATTGTATCATATAGGGATTTAAAGTTTGTAGGTTAGTTTTGGAAGACCCTTTGGAGGAAGCTTGGAACAAACTTGACCTTTAGTACTGCCTATCATCCAAAAATAAATGGGAAGACTAAAGTAGTCAATAGGTCACTTGGAAATCTGCTTAGATGTCTCACAAAGTAGCATGGACAACAATGGGATTTGGTTCTTCCACAAGCTGAGTATGCCTATAATGAATCTATAAATAGAAGCATTGGGAAATGCCCATTTGAGGTGGTGTATGGATTGAAACCTAGAGGTGTGTTTGAGCTCAAGTATTTGAGTGGAATGGAGAAGAGGAGTTCTGAGGGAGAAGTATTTGCAAAAGCCATGAGGGAAATGCACCAACAGGTTAGAGAGAACCTTCAAAAAATTGTTGAAAAATACAAGAAACATGTAGATTTAAGGAGAAGAGATGTTCAATTCAAGGTGGGAGATTTAGTACTTGCACATTTGAGGAAGGAAAGGTTTCCAAAAGGAAAATACACAAAGCTATAGATGAAAAATATTGGGCCATGCAAGGTGGTCCACAAATTTGGTGAGAATGCCTATGAGGTAGAACTCCCTCCTAGAGTTGCTATCTCTCCAATCTTTAATGTTTCTGACCTTTATCCTTTCAAAGGATTTGTGTTTTCAGGTGAAGAAGCAGGTACATCTAAGGTGCATGATGAAGAGTGGGTCAAGGATCTACCACCAAGTCAACCTTTGAAGCTTGAAAGAATTTTGGACATAGAGGAGGTGAAGAGAACTAGGCACAAAGTGTATAATGAATATATTGTGAAATGTAAAGGTATACCTCATGAAGATGCAACATGGATAATAGAGGAGGACATTAAGAGGCATGGAACAATTGTTCAAGAGCTGATCTCAAATGGAGAGTGAGATTCTTTTCTTCCTGGGTGTATGGTGCTGGGGAACCTTGTCAATTTTTGTCAATATGGTCACATGTTTGGTTTTTAGGTGTTTAGAGTCTTGTGTAATAAGGTCATAATAGACCATTTTCAATGTATTCAGTCTCATGGGGTTGAGTTGAACACATTTTGTCATGTTTTGTAAATGTTGTCAAAAGTTGCTTTGCAACTTTGTAAATTTTGTCATGTAAGGAAGATGAATGGTAATACATTCAAAATTTTGTTATGAACCATTTTTTTTGGCTGGTTTATATTTAAACAGGGCTCACAAAGCTTGAGGAAAGGTTCTGTTGAAATTTTTAGTGCACAAGCAATAAAGAAACTTGAATTTTATGTGTTTTCTGGTAAATCTGTTGCTACAGGCATTGACATGGCTCCGTACAATCTCTAAATGATGTAAGGTGAATTGTAATTGATGGTGGAATGTGTTAAGATAATTTTTCTTTTGTATTGAAGTGTTTTCATAAAGTTTGAAGCATTTGGAAAGCAATTTTTTGGAAACAAGTTAGAAACCCTAAATTTAGAGGGTTTGTAGACAAAATATGGAATAAAAGACCATTCCACTAGTGAAATTCTTTGTAACTCGATGGAATTGAACTAGATAGGTTTCTTTGCATGTTTATTAGGGTTGTAGTAGTAGGGGTTAGAGTTAGGGCCTAGTTTGTGCAAGCCCTAGCCTAATATCTCAATGCATTAGGCTAGTTTTGATAGGTAGAAGTAGGGCTTTGTGTTTAGATGAGTTGGTGGTTGATTCAAGTGATTAAATTAATGGTTTTAGACCCTATGTGATATTTCCAAGGTCTTGGAATGAAGATTGGTAATTTGGGAAGAGAATATCACACACTTGCTTTGTAAAAGAGGCCTAATTGGTCTTAAGGGGCAGCATAACAGTCCTTTTTAAGGAGGTATGTTCTAAAACAAGTATATGCAAAAATTTGATATGTTGAAGAAGAGAATAAAGGGTATCCTAAAAGGTATTCCCTTCATGGTTTTGAATCATTCTCTAAAATATATTCCCAAATTTCATGGTTTGGTGTGCTACAAGCAAAATTGGGAAAATTGAGTGAAAGCATCAAGTTAGGATATTTAAGGTGGAAAAATTGGTCAAGTTGGATTGAATTGTGATTGGTAAGATATCTCCACCCTTTCTATACATTAGAAAGAATAATAGTAAGCAATAGCATAGACAAGGAAATGAGTTGTTTGAAAAAATGCCTCAAAGAAATGTGGTCTCATGGTGATGTCCATCACCATGAGACCCAATTTCTTTGAGGAATTTTTTCAAATAGCTCACCACCTTTTCTATGCTACCAAATTTTCCATACATATCTACCAAAGCATTTTATCAAATATTTCACTTCCTTCCTGCTATGGCTAAAAGTCTAAAGAAAGGTTCTTTCCAACAAAGTATGGATTCTTGGAAAAATATCTATCAAAGAATAATAGTAAGCAATAGCATAGACAAGGCAATGAGTAGTTTGAAAAAATTCCTCAAAGAAATGTGGTCTCATGGTGATGGAATTCCATTCCATCACCATGATACCACATTTCTTAGAGGCATTTTTTCAAACAACTCACTGCCTTTTGTATGCTACCACATTTTCCATACATGTCTACCAAAGTATTTTATCAATCTACTCACTTCCTTGATGCTATGGCTAAAATCCTAAATTAGGTTCTTTCCAAAAAACTATGGATGCTTGGAAAAAATCTATCAAAGCATAATAGTAATCAATAACATAGAAAAGGAAATGAATAGTTTGAAAAAGTTCCTCGAAGAAATGTGGTGTCATGGTGTCAGAATTTCATTCCATCACCATGAGACCACATTTCTTTAAGGTATTTTTTCAAATAGCTCACTGCCTTTTCTATGCTACCACATTTTCCATACATGTCTACCAAAGCATTTTATCAAATAGTTCACTTCCTTGCTGCTATGGCTAAAAGCCTAAAAAAGGTGTTTTCCAACAAACTATGGATGCTCAGAAAAAAACTATCAAAGCATAATGGTAAGCAATATAATAAACAAGGCAGTGAGCAGTTTGAAAAATTGCCTCAAAGAAATGTGGTCTCATGGTGATGGAATGCCATTGCATCACCATGAGACCACATTTCTTTGAGGTATTTTTTCAAATAGCTCATTTCCTTTTCTATGCTACCACATTTTTCATACATGTGTACTAAAGAATTTTAGCAAACTACTCACTTCCTTCCTGCTATGGCTAAAATCCTAAAATAGGTACTTTCCAACAAACTATGGATGCTTGGAAAAAATCTATCAAAATCATAATAGTAAGCATTATCATAGTCAAGGTAGTGAGTAGTTTGAAAAAATTCCTTGAATAAATGTGGTCTCATGGTGATGGAATGAAATTCCATCACCATGAAACCACATTTCTTTGAGGCATTTTTTCAAACAACTCATTGCTTTAAGAATAGAAACCAAGCCTTTAGCCAAAATTCCCCTCCAAATTCTTTTCAAGGTCCTCATCCTCATCCTCAATTTACCAATCCATGGAACCTTCCACCTTTTATTCCACTTGTTCATATCCCCACCCCTCCCTCTTCATGTCTTGATTTCCCTCCATCTCATAACCAAGCATCTATTAATTATACCATCCACCCTATCCGTTATTATTTCATATGAGAAGGCATGAATATTGCTCAGTTAGAATTACGGTGATGGAATGTCATGACACATTTGTTTGTAATGGCATTCCATCACCATGAGATCGCATTTCTTTAAAGCATTTTTTCAAACAGTTCACTACCTTCTCTATGCTACCACAATTATCGTACATGTATACCAAAGCATTTTTATCAAACGGTTCACCACTATACTATGAATAAAAGTACAAAAATAGGTACTTTCAAACAAGCTATGGATAGGGAAAAATAGTAAGCATGATAGTAAAAATATATAGTTTAATAAGTACTCAAAATTTTGTTCATTATCTCAAACATTATAAGTTGTGATGTGCATCACTATTGCAGTTTTTGTGATTGAATAATTTGTTATTTTATTTTTAGATGTTGGAAGTAGATACACCTCCACATGTTCATAGGGAAATGGAGCTTCTTTTTCTATAGACTCCTCGATGCCTCTCATGAAGGTATGAGGTAGATTACTAAATTTTAATTTACATTCATTTTTATAGCTTAGTTAGTGAAAAATCAAACCATTATTGATTTGTAGTTTAATTTCTCTTTGGATGGTTTCTACAAGGCTTCAACATGCCACAACATGGGCATGTGAATATTTCCCTTAAGGAGAGAGATCGTCTACTAGCGATAAGTGATTTTTTTTAAATATATCATTTTTTATAATGTAAATTTCAATATATTAATGTCTTTACTTCTTATTGTAATAGATAAAGCTTGACTAGGAACTAAACCCTAGGAGCACTCCTTGACCTCAAAGTAAATGAGTGACAAACTTATCACCATTCAGCTGACAAGCAAAGGGCAAGAATTTGTTTTGAGGGAATGGAGAGTAATGACTTTTGATTCCAAAGCCCTTTGTTGTATACCTATATGGCATTTTTGTACATATTTTGTATTGGATATATTTGACATTGTATGCCTATATGGAATTGTTGTAAGCATATATGGCTATTTTGTATATATTTTATATGTATATTGACATATATTGATGTATGCTTGCATGGCTATTTGGTTAATACAAATCTTCCTTATCGATGGTGTCCATATTTGCATTATAAATCTATGGTTCAATAGATATGAGTTACATGTATTCAAGTGTATGCTTTACAACTTACGTGTATACTTTGTGACTTACGTGTATTCCAATTTATACTTTGCAATCTACGTGTTTTCATGTGTATACCTTGTATTCATGCATATACTTTTTATTATTGTGTATACTATGTATTCATGTGTATACTTCAAGGCTTATGTGTATTTGAGTACTTGTGCTTCACTTATTCACCTGTATAATTATTAATTGGTTAGCCCTAACATTACTCATTGTTGTCCTTCATGGTTTGTCTTGAATATTTATTGATTGATGCTAAAAAAATTCAATATTTCCAAGAATAGTAGTAGAGTTACAAATTACAAAATTGCACAAATTGAAAAGAAAAGATTAACTATAAATAAATGCACTAATTATTAACTTGATAATTGCTTAAGAATGAGTATAATATATATATCAAGAGATGAGCCTTCTAGAATGGCAACTGCCAACTAGAAAATAGGCATGCAACTCCATGTAAGATTGCACAATTAAGCAATCATTCTCCTAAAAATCTAACTAGAAAACTTATCTAAAGGAATATTTGAGGCAAAATATTCTACACTAACATTTTCATAATCAATGGCTTGTTTCCATGCTCACTTCGTAACTGTCAACTGAACTTTGTCAAGAAACCCCTTTGATATATTTTTGTTTCCATAAGATCAATGGATATAAATCTACCCAAAGCATTCTCAATACTTTGAAAGTAATAATCTACCCAAAATTGCAACAAGAGATAAGGAAAATGAACCCACATAGGCATAACTAAATAAAGAATAATTCACCCTTCATAGCTTGGTGAAACCATTGCCAAAGTTATAAGATCTTAAATATAAAGAAGAATTATGATCTATATAATATAGAATTAGTACCCACTTTGATCAGTACAAAATTTTCAACCATGGGCTTATCATGATTTTTCAAAATTGGTAAGAAGGCTTATTTAAGATCCTTGAGAAATGTATTTCATAGTGCTCCCTTGTTCTTACATATCTCAATTCAGTTTAATTCAAAGAGTTCCATAAAATGCTTTATCTAAAATAAAAAAACACATTTTTAATTGGTATTCCATGAGATATTTCATAAAAATATTCCAACATATTTAATCTTTTGATTGGAACAACTCAATTAAGCAAATGATACATAATCTTCACAATACAAGTTGCAAAACATAATATTCATAGTAGATGATGAGTAGTTAACTTCTTGACACATTATCATACAAAAATTTATCTTGAATAGTTTTTAAACATTTTCATAGCATAATCTTCATAGTATAAAATTAATTGTTATGTTCTTTATCCATCACCATATAAACACATCGAAAGATGTATATGTCAACATTTTGCAATATTATTTCTTGTATAGGAAATGGGCTTGGGAGAAAGCTTTATAACAAATAAGAAATGGACTAGTGTGAGCTACTTTATTTATCACACCAAATAATAAATGTATGTGAGAGCATTCCTTTTTTTTCTTAGACTCAAATTTTCAAGCATAGCAAATCAATTCAAATGAAAATGACAAAATCCTTCACAACCAAAGTTGTTAATTGAAGAAAAAATAAAATGTTTCCAAGTTCCACCATTATACTCATTTTCAATTGGTTGTATATTGTTGTAAAGGAAAGGAGGATAATTAAAAAAATTCCTACCCTTGCTAGACTTGAGGATGGTCATATGCTTTTGGTGTGGAAAACTCCTACTTCTCAACCCTCGTGTGAATGTTTCTCTTTTCGCTTGTTTTGCATGCCATCATATGGGATCGAGTTGGTTGAACATAACTCAGAGTGATTCGGTATGTTTGGTTGCAAAAGAGGACCATGCCTAGTGTGAATGTATTCATGTGGATGCGTTGGAATAGTTCGTTTGGTCACACAAGTTGCAAAACAAAAGTTGCACCACTTTGCAACTTTACACTGCTTGCATTTGACACTTTTTTCAACAAGTGAAAACTGGACACCATGGAAAAATGACTAAGATAACAAAAATTGAGAGAGGTTTTTGTAGAGGGGCCCAAAACAATCCCACAGGTTCAAATGAAGAGTCTCTAAGCATCATGGTTTTTGAGTAATAGCCCGCCAAACATGGTAGCCATTTTCACTTTGGACCGCTATGATCGAAATACTGAATGTAGCTTGAAGGATTCAATGTGGTTTGGTATGAAAAGAGGACCATGCCTACCTATAAAAATAATTCTATATGGGATGTGTTGGAATAGGTTCATTTGGTCAGCTACTAAGCTGTAGAATGAAAGCTGTAACCACTTTGCAACTTTAATAATCGCTTTGTGATTTATACCTTTTCCATCATGAAAATTGACACCATAGGAAAATGACTCTGAGATAACAAAAATTGAGGTTATTGTAGAGGGGACCAACGTGATCCCATAGGATCAGACAAATATTTTCTAAGCATCATGGTTTTTGAGTAATATCCCATCAAATATTTCAACCATTTTGCTCTTTGGACCCTTAATGGATCGAGCCAGTTGAACGTAGCTTGGAGTGATTTAGCATGTTTGGGTGTGAAGGAGGACCATGAAAACTAGACACCATGGGAAAATGACTCCAAGATAAAAAAACGAGAGATGTTAGCTGTAGAGGGGCCCAACACAACTTTGTAGGCTCAGATGTAGAGTTCGTAGTTAATTACCATGGTTTCAATAATAGCTCCACATTAAAGATTGCAACTATTTTCCACTTTGACCTTTAAGGATCGGTTTGAATAAGTAGTCAGAGTGATTCAAGCGGTTTGGGGTGCAAAAGAGTGACCATGCCTAGTTTAAATGTACCCACACGGATATGTTGGAACACCGCTTGGTCACACGAAATAGTAACGAAAGTTACAACTTAATTTCTGCAACTTTGGGTAATTCACTTGCATTTGACACTTCTATCAAGTAAAACTAAACAATTCATGGAAACAAATAAATCTAGATAACAAAACAAGAGGAGGTTATTGTAGAGGGGTCCAACAATCCTAGCTCCAAAACCTAAGAGGTTGAAAGCATCAATATGGTTTCTCTGGGTAATAGCCCTCACAAAGATTACAGCCATTTTGCACTTTGACCTTAAGGACTGCTTCTGGGCTGAATGTAGCTCGTGAGATTCAACATGTTTGGGCATTAAAAAGAGGACCATTCCTAGCATAAAATATTATTCCATCTTAGACGCGGTTGGGATCAATCCATTTGTCACATGAGCTACAAAATGAAAGCTGTAACTAATTTGCAATTTTACACTCACGACTACACTTTTTCAATAAGTGAAAACTCTGTCACCATAGGGACACGACTCTGAGATAACAAAAACTGAGAGAGGTTATTGTAGAGGTGCCATACATGATCTTGATGCCTTAGAAATAATGCTCGTAACTAACACACTCTTTGGGTTATAGGCCATCAAAGATTGCTGCCATTTTGCAATTTGGACTATTAAGGGATTATGCTGCATGAGTTATAAATATTTGAGGACAGCAATATATTTCAAAAGTTGAATAAATATTATTACAAATTTTTATATGAATAGATGGTATGCTATATTGATATTGATATATAATCATTAGGTTGATTTGTTTTAATAAATGAAGTTTTTATAATAAGTTAGTCAATTGGTGCTAGTTATAATAGGGAGCAAACAAAAGAAGAAAAAGAATGATTGGTAAACTATCAATGGTTATTACACTCTACTATATTAATACTATGATAAGCTTATAATAAAATGAGATTTCTTTGGCAGTCCTAATTCTTATGTTTGTGCTACAATTATCTAATATGCTTCATACACCATTTTGAAACCCAAGTGCTTGTACTTGTAGGAATAATGCTTTCTCAAAACTATCAAGTGGTAATACAAAATCATGAGAAAAAAATCAACCTATATGAATTTCAACACTCCACTTAAATAAAATATTGAATCAATGTGCCCCATTTTCATGCACACAAACTCAGGTTATAGGATTCTCTCATAATAACCAAAAATAAGATTCAAGTTTTCCTTAGGTACTTCGTTCTCATAGATCTTTTACAATGTCAATCATACATGAGATATGCTCGTATAATGTCTACATCATAGGTGCTCATGATGCGGTTAACTTCAAATGAAAAACTTGAAGTTCCCTCACTAAGCTTCACACACACTTTTATAATGGCTTAAAATCATAATTGAGATTTGTCAAGATCATCAAAATAAGGATGTCGCATTGCTTTTTTGGCTGAGATTCTCTTGGATGGCTCATAAATCAACATTTTTTGCAAGAAGACACCAATCAATTTTTAGTAGTTTACTTACAAATAGGAAAAGTAAAATAAGAAAAAGAAAGAGCATCCAAAATGGAAATGAAATGAAAATAGATGGAAGACACTTATAGACAACAAATCCACACCATTTGGTTCCAAGATGGGAACATCAAGGCTTAAATCTTGATGCTTCCATTGAGGATAGGCATGTCAATCTCACAACTTAGTCACTCTTGGCCATACATCTTCACTAGGAGTTACGAAATACCTATTGCACACAACAGCCTCTCATGAATAGAATAACTTGAAATTCAAGATGATCTTATAATTTCTACATCATAGGTGCTCATGATGAGGTTAACTTCAAATGAATAACTTGAAATTATCTCACTAAGCTTCACACACACTTTAATAATGGCTTAAAATCAGAATTGAGATTTTTTAAGATCATCAAAATAAGGATGTTGCATTGCTTTTTTGGTTGAGATTCTCTTGGATGGCTCATAAATTAGCATTTTCTACAAAGAGACACCAATCAATTTTTAGTAGTTTCCTTAAAAATAGGAAAAGTAAAAGAAGAAAAAGAAAGAGCATCCAAAATGAAAATGAAATGAAAATAGATGGAAGGCACTTATAGACAACAAATCCACACCATTTGGTTCCAAGTTGGGAACAAAAAGGCTTAAATCTCGATGCTTCCATTGAGGATGGGTGTGCCAATCTCTCAACTTAGTCACTCCTAGCCATACATCTTCATTGGGAGTTCCAAGATACCTATTGCACACAATAGCCTCTCATGAATAGAACATGAATAGAATGTAACAAAACTATTACTTTCCAACCTTTTGGAAACTTGTAACCTATTATAAAAAACAATTTAATCTTCCAC
>VDFB02180264.1:0-16255 GCA_007258455.2 Sequoia sempervirens
GTCTTTATATATGGCCCCATCATTTTGGGTTGAAGCATTCAATTGTGCCAACTATAATAAAAATCACACTTCCCACAAGAAAATTCAAAATATTACTCTAGAATATGTTTGGTCCAAAATCAAGCTTGATGTTTCCTTCTTTTGGGTATTTGGATTTGAGGCTTGGGAGTTCATATAAAATGGTTAGTATAAGGAAATGGAGAATAATATTCAAAAAAATATTTTTCTTGGTTATTGTGAGGATGTGAAATCTTATAGGTTATTTGATCATATCACCAAAGGTGTCCAATTTCATAGAGATGTATAATTTGATGAGTTTTTCACATAAATAGATATTCTATAATCTTCTTCTTCCTCGATACTTACTCCACCTTCTTCATTTCATGAGGATACTTTAGAACTTGAGCATACTTTAAATTATGGTCTTGATCCACCACCTCAACAAACTCCACCACCACTTCCACCTCCTATCACTCATGTTTTTACCAAGTGGGCTTATGTTGTTATTGAGGAGTCTGGATCTTCAATTGGCATTCCTATGTCCTTTCTCACATTCTCTCACAAACTTCTGACACTAGTCTTTTGGGTCATACTATATCTCCATATCTGAAAATAAAGATAGTCATTTGGTATTCCAAAGTGGGATGGTGATATGGAAGAGGAGTATTCTTCATTGAGGAAGAATAATACATGATATTTGGGTTCTCTTCATAAGAGAAGAAATATTATTAAGTGCAAGTGGGTGTAATACGTCAAATACATAGCTAATATTTTCAATGAGAGATACAAGGCACATCTTGTAGCGAAGGGTTTTTCATAGGTTGAAGTATTGACTACTCTAATAAATTCACTCTTGTAGCCAAGATTGGTTCATTTTTCCTTGTTCTTTCTATTTTCCATCTTAGATATGGCTAGTGCATTAGATGGATGCGAAGAGTGCCTTTTTGAATAGTGGTCATCATGAGGAGATCTATATGTAATAATCTCCAAGTCTTCTGTAGGACTCTTTACTTGTTTTTAGGTTATGTCATTCTTTGTATGGTCTCAAGCACGTCCCTAGAGATTGGTATAAAAATATTGATAGTTTCTTTCTTGCATCTATTTCACTTTCTACCACTCATATCACATCATATGCATCCAAAGATATGGAGATTAAATTTTGATACTAGTCTTTTATGTTGATTATTTGATCCTTACTATTAGTTTCTTATCCATTATTTAGTATATTTAGCACAATTTGATGGCACACTTTGACATGACAAATATTTGTCATCTAAATTTCTTCTTTTTCTTCAATTTCTTTAGTCTAATGAGGGTATTTCCAAATACTAGTAGAAGTATGCCATTGACTTTCTTCATTGATTTTATATGAGTGATTGTAAGACCATACCTATACCATTCTAGTCTAGTGTTACTTTGACTACCACTTGCAAACCACCTAGTATTGATACTACCTTGTATCGGTATTTAGTTGGTAGTATTTTTATTTGATACACACTTATCTAGAAATATCACCTTCACTATAGGGCTCATCTCCTAATTTTCACATGACCCTTCTAAGAGTCATTAGAAGGAAAAAGGGAATATTATGATGTATATTCATGGTACAACTCATTTTAGAATTTGATACACACTAGGGCTTAACATATATTAGGATACACATACTTAGATTGGATAGGAGATGTTGAATCATAAAAATCCACTTTCAATTTTTTTCTTCTCTTAGTGCTAGTATAGTTGCATGATATTGTGAGAAGCAAACCACTATTACATTATCATCCATTGATGCCAAGTATAGAGGAGAAATTATTGCTATTCATGAGGTATTATGGCTTCAACAACTAATGACAAATTTTGGTCTTCCACCTAATCATCCTACTATAATTTGGTGTGATAAAAAGAGATTCATTCATATTTCAAGCAACCAATTTAAGCATCAGTGGACAAAGCATATTGAGATTCATATGCATTTCTTTTGACAACTTATACATGATGGTGATCTATCATTAGAGTATTTACATAATAAGAATCAAGTTGTATACATCTTTACTAGACCTTTAGCATCACCTCACTATCTTGTGTTAAGTCAATTTCTTAGGATGAAGGAATTTATCCTTTGGGGCTCTTGAGTCTTCTTTCCTTTGTATATAGTTCTCTTTTTTGGAAAGAAGTTTTTTGCCACTAGGTTTTCACCTTTACTCCATTTGTGAGAGAATTTTACTTTGTACATGAGTACCTCATCAATCCTTTTAACAAGACTCATCTTTTAGTGACTTACTCCCTAACTATCACTTAAGGTTTGGGGGTGTTAGTGTGAAAATTTTCTTTTCCAACTAGTTATATTTTATCTATTTCCTACACCTAGTAGTCTTATTCCCAGTAGCTTAAGTTCACATAGTGGTTTAGTTGTCTAACTTCATAGACTCTTGGCATATGCCCTCAAACTTGTCCCAAGTATTTTACATGTGTCATATCCCTTGGAGGGCTAGTTAGTCTTTCTATTTTTCCTTTCTAATTCCTCCTTATGTTATGTATACAAGGAGATTTTATTTTATATTCATATATTCCAAATAGTTCATTGGCTAATCTATAATGCTTGATTCATTTTGTGAAATTTTTTAATTTTGAATTTATTATTTACTGTTCCAATAGAATAACTATGGCTAAGTTGTAAGAATATTCCCATTTTTATCTACCGTAAAGGGTGAAATACCTAACAATGATATTAGTCTCTTATATCAAAGGCTTGGGAAGGTCATATTTATTGAATCCATTTTGGAACCTAAAATTATTTCCCCTTTTCTTAAAGCCTTCATGTTTTGGTGATCTCTATATTTTATCATTTTATACAAATTGATTACTTGTATTTCCAATCCCATATAAATAGACATAATTTCCCTAGAAGTATTGTTCCACTAACATAAATAGTTCTATTTTATTATCTGATTTGGTAAACTCATTTAAAAGCATGAGATCATAGCCATTGATGGCTTCCACAAAAGGAGTGAGATCTCTCATCTTAATAATATTTTAAATAGTTGCATTGTTTCTATCATTTTCATAGGAAGATGATTTAGTTATGATCCTATCTCCTCCTATACTATTGGACCCTCTTAAAAACTGATAAATCATGGTGTTAGGCCATAAAATAGAGTCATGATTGATGTAGAGAAAATCTTTGTTATCAATACAAAAGGAACTATCACAAATAATAATTTCCCCTCCATAAATATATTTAAATTATAATTATTTAAGCACTTATCATTTAATTATCTTATGACATGTCAGTCCTCAATAGGAAAACCAATGGTTGGATATCAAAGGATATAATTGGATTAATTAAAAATCTTTGCTCTAATGTTAGAATTTAACCAATAATATTAGTCTATAACTAGGACACCCACATTTTTAAGTAAATAAATTGCGTAGTTACCTTTTCTATATACATGGAGGATTTTTTATGTTTTTTAATTATTTTAAGAGTATTTAGTATTATTCCTAATATAATTATAAGACCAAAGGCCAATGATGTTGAAGTTTAACATATCTATACAAAATTGAGCACCTATCAATGATTTGTAAAACAATCCTACTTATGAATCACTTAAACAATTTGTTAGATTCACTTATGGATCACATATTTTATTATTATTGATCATTGACAAATTGGATGTAAGAAAGAGCATAGAAATGAGCATTAGAACATAGAAAAAAGAATGAAATAAACAAGATTTGATAACATAGTTCACCCAATGTTTGGGCTACATCTTCGGGCTCACTCAACTGCGACGTTGTTTGCCATTAATATGATGCAAATTTCCTGATTACATTAGTATGGTCTTCAAGCTGCAATACAAATTCTTCTACTTTCAAGGAAGAGTATTTCTCTTCAAGCTCTTCCTACTTCTATATTGCACTGACAGAAACTTCCCAGCAACATTTCTCTTATGAAATAACTTGCACAATAGAAGAATATTATATGAAATATGCTGCAAATACTTGATAATAACTGAGAATAACAAGCCACTTCGAGGGGGAACACTTCCAAATATCTCTAATTAGAACACACATCACAACTTGATGATGAAATAAGACTCACAACCTCCTATATATACCTACTTATGCCTAGGATATCACCTAGGCCGGCTTAGACACATCTATATAAGTCTTAGGCCGACCTAAACAACTAAATAACAATATACTACTGATAATATGACTTAATAGAGAGTTAAGATAGCCACAAGCTGACTATTCATAACCTGATGTACACTAATATTAAGGGCATAGCATGCCCCCCTTCTTCAAAGAAGCTTTGTCCTCAATGCTAATCAAGTTTGAATTCTTTTGAATGAACTCCTCATCCTCCCATGTGGCATCTTCAACTGGTAAATTCTTCCATTGGATGAGATAATCAGTGAGAGTTCTATTACTTAGCCTCTTTTTGTGTGTTTGACGAATGCACTCTAGTTCCAAAATGATTCTTCCTTCTTCATCGAGCTCTGGTAGTGTTGTTTGAGTTGGAATATTATGCCCAATGACCTTCTTCAAACAGGAAACATGAAAAAATGGATGTATCTTTGTTGTTGGTGGCAACTCTAGCTTGTAGGCAACACTACCGATCTTTTGCATGATTTGGTATGGACCATAATACCTTGGAGACAACTTATTATTCATTTTTTGTTGTTTTAGTGAGATTTTCTTATAAGGCTACAATCTCAAGAAGACCCAATCCCCAACTTCAAAACTTATTTCACTGCGATGTTGGTCTACCTGTTGTTTCATTTGATTTTGTGACATGGCTAAATTCTCCTTGAGTCCTGAAAGTACTTGTTGTTGATGAAGCAAGTGGTCTTTTGTTGCCTGAACTCTTGGTGACATCTTTATTGGTGATGTGATGGAAGGAGGATGATATCCATAAAGTGCCAAAAATGGAGACATTTTTTATGAGCTATGAAAAGAAGTGTTATACCACCATTCTACAAGTGGTAGCCAATCTACCCATTGAGATTGTTTCTCCGAAGTGAAACAACATAGATATCCTTCCAAACACTTATTAACAACCTCAGTTTTCCCATCTGATTGAGGGTGGTATGAAGAGCTATGAGCCAATTGAGTACCCAAACATGAGAATAAATCTTTCCAAAAGTGACTAGTGAAGATAGGATCACAATCACTAGCAATAACCTTAGGTGTACCATGTAGCTTTTGGATATTCTCCAAAAAATCTTTTTCCACTGCACTTATTGTAAAAGGATGTGATAATGCAATGAAATGTGCATATTTAGTGAGGTGATCAACTACCACCATGATGACATTATGACCTTTAGATTTGGGAAGCCTTGTGATGAAGTCCATGGATACCTCTTCCCAACGCTGGCTAGGAATAGATAAGGGTTGCAGGAGACCTGGTGTCTTAATTGGCTCCCCTTTATTCCTTTGACAAACCAAACATTCAGCCACAAATTTTTGAACATCACCTTTTAGCCATTCCCAAAAAAAATCTTGCTTGACTCGATGATATGTCTTCAAAATCCTAAATGACCACCCACTGGAGACTCATGCAACTCTGTGAGAATCTTGTGTTTAAGAGTGAAATTCTTGCAGAGATACAAACACTCTTTATACCAAAGAGTATCTCCCTTCCAACAAAACTTATCTAAACTACTAGGATCACTTTTTAATTGTTCGATGAGATTACTTGTCGCAACATCATTTTTCCACTCTGCTTTGGCTTCCTCCACCCAATTTTCTTGTAATATTGAAAGGGCACATAATAAGGCTTCATCTTTCTAATCCTTCCTTGAAAGTGCATTTGCTACAATATTTTCTTTCCCTTTCTTATATACAATCTCAAAGTCATATCCTAACATCTTAGTGACCCATTTTTGTTTCTCTTCAGAAGACAGTCTTTGTTCCAAAAAATATTTTAGGCTATCATGATCTTTTTTAACCTTGAAGTTTCTACCCAATAGATAAGGCCTCCACTGTTTAACTGCATGGAGGATTGCTAGCATTTCCTTCTCATAAATAGGTTTTAGTTTATTCTTACCTTTTAATTGATGACTCTCAAAAGCAATTGGTTGACCTTCTTGCATGAGCATTGCTCCTATCCCATTTCCAGAAGCATCACATTCCACAATGAATTCCTTGGTGAAGTCACGATTGGAAAGCACTGGAGTTGTACACATAGCCTCCTTCAATCTCTCAAATGATGTATTGGTCGACTCATTCCAATGAAAAGAATCCTTCTTCAATAGAGTGGTGAGAGGTGCTGCTATACGACCATAATTCTTCATAAATCTTCTATAGTACCCTGTCAATCCCAAGAAACCCCTCAGTTTCTTAATGGTTTTTGGAATAGGCCATTCCATGATAGCCTTAATTTTTTTAGGGTCCACATTTACTCCATGTGAAACTATGTGTCCCAAATACTCCACCTCTGTAAGACCAAAAGCACAACTTGGATGGCTTGGCATAGAGTTTATGATCTTCAAGTATTTGTAATGCTTGATCCACATGTTGCAAATGTTCTTCCCAAGTCTTTCTATAAATCAATATATCATCAAAGAATACTAACACAAAATTTCTCAAGAACTTCTTAAAAATGGAATTCATCAAAATTTGGAATGTAGATGGTGCATTGGTAAGACCAAACGGCATCACCAAAAATTCATAATGACCCTCATGATTTTTAAATGTTTTCTTACAAATATCTTCCTCCTTAATCTGAATTTGGTGATAACCAGATCTAAGATCTAACTTGGTAAAATACATAGCTCCATTCAATTCATCTAGTAAATCATCAATGACTGGAATAGGAAACTTATCTTTAATGGTGTAAATGTTGAGCACTCTATAATCTAGACACATGCACCAAGTATCATCCTTCTTACCTACCATCACCACAAGTGAGGAGTAAGCACTTTGGCTATGCCTGATAATTCCTGCCTCTAGCATCTCAACAATTTTTTCTCTCTCTTTTGTATGTGTGGATACCTATAAGGCTTGATGTTCGGTGGTTGTCTCCCTAGGACTAACTATATGGCATGATCATGATTCCTCTTAGGAGGAAGTCCTTTAGGAATATCTCTAAGAACAACTAAGTGATGATCAATTATAGCTTGCAAATCTAGATGAGTAGGAGCATTAGATTGAGAGACTTCTAATGAACATAGCTTGGCCACAAATCCATCCACTCCTTTCTTAAGA
Source organism: Sequoia sempervirens (assembly GCA_007258455.2). Taxonomy (NCBI): domain Eukaryota; kingdom Viridiplantae; phylum Streptophyta; class Pinopsida; order Cupressales; family Cupressaceae; genus Sequoia; species Sequoia sempervirens. The sequence goes on from VDFB02180264.1 coordinate 7,210, forward strand.
AACTTTTGTATTTGATGAGAGCTTACCATTTTTGGGGATTTTTCTTTCAACCACCTTAGCTCTACTAGCCTTCCCTCTAATTGAAATCTCATGAATAGTTCTTGGAAGTTCATCTCAATAGTTCCCAATGTAGTAAACCATTGTACTCCCAAAATAATATATGTTGCACCCATGGATATCACATACATTGGGGTATCAAGTTGATAATCTCCCATGGATAATTTAATGCTATGAAACTTCCCTGAACAACTAAATGTACCACCATCTACAATCAAAACCTGAAACTCTAGAGTTGGATATATAAAACAATTTAGACGAGTAGCTAACTTTTTGTTGATGAAATTATGAGTACTACCTGAGTCGATCAACACTGTGACCTTCTGCTTCTTTAAGAACCCCACCACCTTGAGAGTTCGTGGAGCACGGAAACCTGAGAGTGCATGACAAGAAATGATTGGTTGAGAATCATGTGATTCCTCATTTGACTCCCTTTCATCCTCAAGTATGGGTTCCTCCTCTTCTTCCTCACTTGGACCTTCAATATAGAACAATTTCTTTTCACTGCATTTATGTCCTTGACTATATTTTCTATCACAATTGAAACACAACCCTTTTTCTCTTTTCTCCTCAATTTTTTGTGGATTCAACTTAGAAGGTTGTGTTGAATATCCTTTCTCTCTTGTCACATTAGCCCCTTGCTTCTTAGGAATCAAATACTTCTCCTCTACCCTGTGTGCTAAGATAAAAGACTCGTTTATGGAGCTAGGGCTAAACATGTGTACCTCATGTTGAATGTGTTCCTTGAGACCACCCAAGAATAAATCATTCAAGTTTTCCTCCGTAATTGTATCCACTCTTAAGGATAGATTTTGGAATTGTTGAATATAATCCTTAACTAATCCTATTTGTTGAAGCTTAGCCAACTGGCTGAAGAAGTTGTCTCTCACACTATTGCTATATTGTGCTTGGAGTTCCTCCGTGAAAATTGACCATGAGACAATGAGCCCCTTTTTCCTTCAATGAGTGCAAAGCCAATGATACCAAATGAATTGATCTAGTTCCAGATATAGGGAAGCCATCATGACCTTTTGTCCATTTAGGATTTGGTGTACTTCAAAAAAATTCTCCATTTGGTTTATCCATGTTAGAGGATCCTTTCCATCGAACTTGTGCATATCCACCTTTAGAAATAAATTCCTAGATCCCACAGGAGTACTAAAGCTTGTGTCAATGGTAGCTGACCTAGAATTTTCACCTTGGTCGCATGAGAACTCCTTTCTTGGTTCAGCCATGTAGGTGCTTAACATGTTTCGTATGTTCGATATATCCCCTCTTAGGTCACACATATCCATCTTAATTGAGTAAATTTCTTCCTTGACCTTATTTATTTCCTCATTAGGAGTAATATCCTCTATTGTTACCCCATCTTTATCAGGAATCTTCCCTGGAGTGACAAAATTATTTTTGCCCCTTGTTGCAAGCCCCGTCATGATGGGAACCACTAATTTTGAAATAAATCACACAAATGAAACTTAAATTTTCTAAAAATTTTACTATAACATAGTAGGACCAAAATAACGCTCACATAGAAAAATCTCCAAGAAATAAGTAGTTTTGCAGCATGGAGAGTGATAATTGTGAAAAAAATAATTTTTCAATAACTTTCTTATTTCTGCTCCAATTCCTCCAAATTTTTTATTGTAATCTCCTTTAGTAAGTCTTCAAATATCCAATAAAAATCAAAAAAAAAAATTGCCAAAATCTAAAAGATATGCTCTTCCCAAAATCACCCTCCAAAATTGAGAAAAACCTTGCCTCTATGGTACCAAGATCATGCTCTGATACCACTTGTTGTGAAATAACTTGCACAATAGAAGAATATTATATTAAATATGCTACAAATATTTGATAATAACTGAGAATAACAAGCCACTTCAAGGGGGAAAACCTCCAAATATCTATAATGAGAACACACTTCACAACTTGATGATGAAATAAGACTCACAACCTCCTATATATACCTATTTATGCCTAGGATATCACCTAGGCTGACTTAGACACATCTATATAAGTCTTAGGCCGACCTAAACAACTAAATAACAATATACTAATGATAATATGACTTAATAGAGAGTTAAGATAGCCACAAGCCGACTATTCATAACCCAATGTACACTAATATTAAGGGCGTAGCAATGTTCGTACCTACCTTCTTCATCTCTTTTACAATGCTTCCAAAGCAATAATAATGCAACTCACTCTCTCAAAATATGAGAACAAAAGCCTAAGGCATCAAGCCTCTATTACAAAGCCAAAGAGCAATTTTCCTAATTCTCCTTCCAAGAGAATTGTCTCTAAGCATTGTTTTTACAAAGAAATAATACCCCCTTATATACATTATCATGCTAATAAGGGGTTGCAACAATAATATTTACAAATATTTGCTATATCTCCATTTTGAGATTACAAATATTGAAAATATAGCTTATTTACCCCTTATTTGTTTTTTACAAATCTCATAAAAATCTTTAAAGCCTTGATAAAAAAAATTTAAAAATCCTTTTAATAGCCATTTAGAATATCATAAATCGGGCTTTGGAATAATTTTTTAATATTTTCCCAAATTAGGCTCTTTAATTTTTAAAAACCAATGAAAATCCTTTTAAAAAGGATCAAGCTTTATATTTGTCCTAAGCCCCCCCTTAATTTTCTCCTTATTTTATGGTTTACATAAAATAAAACAATTCTTATGTTTATTTAAGGTTTATATATAGGAAGGAGCTCCCCTTATATCCTAGACAAGACGTGTGGTGCAAGGTATTTTAAGGCACAGATCAAGGGATCAAATCCCACAAAATCCTCTTTGTTTAAATATTAGACCAAACATTTTTTCTTTAATAAATATGGTTTAATCCTTACTTTATCACTTAGGTGGTCCATGTTAGTGCCAACTCACTGCTCCCTCCACGTCATCCACCGCATGTCCTGCCAAGTGTCAACCTTTGGTGATTCCATGGCATCGCTTTGACCAAGTTTGACCACAACTTTGACTGGTCATAACTTCCACATACTTACTCAGATTTGGTCCGTTCAAAATGCATCATAAAGCTCTCGTTGAGCTCTACATGATGGAACTGGTAGAGAAATGTTCCATGATCATTATTTTTCTGGTTGACTAGCTTTGACCATATGTTGACCAAACTTTGACCAGCTACATCGAGAGCAAACAAGCTTTGTTTCTTACGTTCTGCATACCGTTGGAAATCTCTCAACAAGCTCTACATGATAGTACAGGTTTTAGTCTGATTTGGGAAACTTTTCTAAATGACCTTCGTATCAATCAATCTTGATGTTGTTTATCTCATGATTCTTAGGCAATGCTATAACTAAGAGGGAAACAAAAAAAATCCATATTGTTTGACTAAATGTATATTTTTTCACAAATGCAACAACTAACTCACCATCACAATTCTTGACAACTCTCTCCCCTTTCCTAGCCAAGGTTACCTTTAACAAAGTTATCAGTATTTAGTTTGATCTATCCTATATTAGGGAGATTATAAATAGTAGTATTTTACCTTTTTCTTATCAATATCAACATTATCAAGAGGGGGTTTAAGGTTTAAATTTGTATCCCATATCTTAGTTATCAAAGGGTAAGTGCACCAAGATGGTCGCACTTTTGTGGCCAAAAGAGTGAAAAATGAGACATAACGCGTTCGCATTATAACGCGAACGTGTTATGTCTTTTTAAAAGAAGAAAAAAAAAGTGAACATTCTTCATTTGCTTTTTACTGGTTTTCATCTCCGCCCGCGGCCAAAAACCCTACATTACGCGCTCGCGTTGTTGAGGAGGTGATTTCTTCACATTTCGTCAACTCGAGTTCAATTTTCTTCACAAATATGGCACCACGACGACGAAGAGATGCAAGAGGTAAGTTTTGTTTGGTATTTGTTATGAATTTTTTTGTTTTAAATTGATTTTGTTTGTTTTAGTTTAGAAATGAATGATTTTTTTTTAATTTGTAGGAAATCCTCAACCAAATCAACCTCAACAACAAAATCAACCTCCCCACCATTCTCTCCAATACCCTCACGACCTCCAAGAAAATTTGAGGAGTGGAGTGTGTGAAAAGAAGTTGGATCTTATTAGTAGGTTGGTGGTCATTTCTTTAACCATAGAAAAGAATACATGCTTGATTCATTGAAGGATTTGTTAAAAAATGTAGGTCACAGTACCAACAAATATCTAGATGGAAAAATAGGAGGGAAACATCGAGGGCATATTATGCAGACAAGTTATCATATAAACAAGTAAAAGATTTAAAGATTACTAAAGGCGATTTGTGCTCTCTATTCACTGACCCGAAAATAAATCAAAATCTCACCCTCAATGCAAAAGGGTTTCCTATTCATTGGTGCCACCACCAGGGAATTAGAAACCATTTTTGTAATGAGATAGTATATGGTCTTTGATTACCCACCGTGCAATAACTATAAAGTCCCAATATTTTTAGGAAATTACTCATTGAGTTTGTGTTAGACAAACCACGAATTGGCCTTTTTGATATGTAGGGAGTTTGCCGAGGGGAGAGGTGGGGTTAGCCGCGGAGATAGGCCGGTGCATGACCCGGATCCCTACGACAGGGAATGACCTCTGTGAGCACCCTCCTAAGCGGTGTGATGTATCGCAGGTTACCAGGGAGAGTGCCGATGTAGAGACACTGCGGTGATCACATCTTGACTTTCGAGGAGTGTCATCCACCACTAGCCATTGTACCGGTGCAATCCGAGGAGTCTTTTAGGTGAGTGGCCTTGAATTATGTGTCCAATCTTCAGAGAGGCACTTGTTCATATGACCCTACCTGACCCTCGGAAGTTATATCACGAGGATCCATATCCTTCCTCGCAGCAGCTGATCGTATGCATCTGAGGGGATGGAGAGGGGTGGTGACATGCATGATGCATATGGTATTGACAGTTAGGTAAAATTCAACATGTTCATTGAATTTAGTTTATTAAATTTCAATTGTGAAATGCAAGATTAACTAATTTAGTTTTATTATTTTAATAAAATTGCAGGGTCATAGCATTGAGCTTGGATATACTAGTCATCAGCTTGCTTATTTTTGCAGTACACCTATCAGTGGGGTATGTAAAGTTAGTAAACAATTCTAAATTTAGTACACATGTGTTAATAGCATTGTTTTATGAATGGTATTTTAATATGTTATTTTGGATGTTGAATAGGGTATTGTTGAAGGATTCAAGGGAACACCTTCGAGTGTGAGTAGATTTACTCAAACATTCACGGAGTTAATATAGAATAAAGAGAACTTAACTAATGAATTCTAAGTTTAATCTACATTTGTGTATATATAGTCATAAGAGTATATGGGTTCACTAGGTTATTATTCAAGCTTTTAAAAATTGTCCTACTATGATTGTTTGTCTTAGAATTCCCACACTAGCAAGCTATATATAATAAAAATTTAACATGGAATTGACAAAGGTAGAGCTACATTCTACTCCATCCTATATAATTTTTTGTGATGTCAACGTAACCAAGAATAAGACTATGGATGTCCTACACATGATGCCAATGTAACCAAAAATAAAACTTCTATCCTTGACCCTATCTATCAGCCACTTGACTCCTTCAATATCTCCTAGATGCTTGGAGATGCTTAAGACTAGGTCAAAATACCCTATATTCTCTTCATTTGTTGCATAGCTCATCAAGTTTCCCTATATGTTCTCTAACTAATCATGATTGCATGGAAAGAAGTTATAATTACTCATTAAACTCTCAACTATTGAAGCCTCCTCAAACTTTCCCATAGGATGTGGAAAATGCTTAGAAATGATTAAATTCCCTAATAGGGTGTGGGAGATCTTTTAGGAAAACATTTGACACTAATTTGATCCATTGAATTCTTCTTCATTCTTATATATTCCTCAAATATACCTTGCAATACCCTTATCATACCTAAATCTACTACATTCATGTCCTTGTTAGCTAGCATGTAGGTGATATAGTATGGTCCATGAATTTTATGTCTTCTTTTTTCATTTTTCTATACAGTCCTCTTTTATCTCACTACTAGGTCCTCACATAAAAAGAAAAGAAAAACATTACTTCTTTTTCTCATCTAAGACCCCTAAGGTTTTAAACCCATTAGATGCAAGGATTCAAAGCACATCAACCATGTGGTACAAATGACTAAATCCCAAAGACGATCTGTAGCAATGAAAGAGAACTTGAAAAGGTAGAGCTACAGCGGTGACTCAAGAGAGAAACTTCAACTTTCAAAAACAAAGCCAATTAATTTTGGACTTAAACAATGTGAACCAGACAACATTTGGTGGAAGAGGGAAGAAAGAGATGACTAAAACTCTAGAGGCCCACCATCTTGGATTTTGATATTCAACCATGAGGAAGCGAGAAGAGCTAATATCATGTATCAAAACATTAAGCGTGCATTCTTCTAGCTAGTGAAGAAGGAGATGGTTACTTTTCTTTATTTTCATTTGCATAACCATATCAAGGCGTGGGAACCAAGAAGACCAAGGATGTCAAGTTTTATGTGGAGGTAATGGATGTGGTCCAAAAATTAGGAGGGGAAAGAAGGTCAATGTATGATCTTAATTAAGAGTGGGAAAAAGGGGAACAATAAAGAGGAATAGGAAAAATAAAATCAATACATGAAGTTTTCAGGGATTTTGTCAATGAGTAAAGAGAGAGCTATGGGAACAGCCTCATCTAAAATATTTTGAACTGAAATTTTTATATGCTTGTTAGAAACTTGGTTTCATGAGTTCCTTTCAAATCCTCTGCTTTTATTGTTCCTATGGTAAATTTTTTGGTAGAGTTGGTGGAATTACCTTTCTTAGTAATCACTATTACTGAGATTGAGATTGTTAACCTTGAGAGAGTGGGACTTGGGAAAAAGGGATTTGATATGGCTATTGTTTTCAAATAATTCAAGCGAGATGTACTCCTTATGTACGCCATTCCTCAATCTTCACTTGATGACATCAAGGAATGGATGAACTCCATGGATATAAAGTATTATGAAAGTAGAATGAACTTGAATTGGCAACCAATTTGTAAGACTATTACTGATGATCTAGATAAATTTATTGAAGATGTTGGTTGGGAATTTTTGAATATGGAAACTAGTGATTTTGATTCTGATAATTCAGAACAATTCCGGATCAAAAGGGATACAAACCACGTAATGTAGAAGAGAGTCATAATTAAGATTTCCTTGACCACCATCAAAGGTGTTCAAGCCAATCAACAAGATGGAATTGCTTATATAAGGATAATTTTCAATGTTGCAGTACCGACTTTGAAAATACCAACTACAATGGCAACGTGAAATTCCCTAAAATATTTATATGTTAAGAAATTTCCTTTAAGATGCAAGGTTCAAAACACATCAACCATGTGGTAATTTATATCATAGAAGTTGTACCATGATGTTCACTATGCATTCCTCTACTCTTTCAATTATCCGTGTGCCAGCGACTTGTCATTGATCCACCATCATATTCTCCCTTTTCAGTTATTTTTCTCTATCATCTTTGGTACATAAACACTTGACTATTATATTTAACTCAAGTGAAACTTAAAATCATAATGTTGACCAAAAGAAAGAGATATTCAATCTTTAAGTGAGTAAAAGGACTATCAATTTAATCCTTTATCATCCCACTCAAAGGTTAATTCCATTGTCAAACATTTATTGCATATCTTAAACTATGACAAGTGTTTAATAAGGGTTTTGAAGAATAGGCCCTTGACAAGTTAGCTCCATCATTTTTTATTGTCATTGTATCTTTATTTAGCTCTTACTCCATTCCTTGCAACAGTGATACTTGGATTTGCCATACTTAACTCAGTTGGCTACTATCAAAGCTCCTTTTGACTTGATTATCTCTTCTTCTCATATTGGTTGTCATATTTTACATTGTGTTTTGATGCTTTTTCACTTAAAATTTGTCCTAAAGGGTCTTTTTTTTTTCAATGTGATTGTCCCAGGTTATTGTTTTTTAAAAAATTGATAATCATATTGTTGCTTATGTTGCATTACACATCATTCAAACTCAAAGCATTACTTCAAATTCGATAACTATTTTGTGATTGAATAATTTTTTGTTTTATTTTCAGATGTTGGTGACAGAAACACCACCCAACATAACAAGGGCAATGGTTATTGGTGTTTCTACTACAATAGAATCCTTGATGGCTCTGATAGGGGAGTTATGAGGAAAATTACTAAATTTCAATTTACATTCGTTGTTATAGATGAACTAGTTCTAGTGAAAAATCAAACCATTATTGATTCGTAGTTTAATTTCTATTAGGATGGTTTATACAGGGCTCGAGCACACCTGAGCATCGGCGTGCAAATATTTCCCTCGAGGAGCATGATTGTCAGATGGCTGTAAGTTATTAAATTTTGTTAAATATATTAATTTTTATAGTAATTTCTATATATTAATGTCTTTTTACTTCTTATTGTAACAGTTGAAACTTGACCGGAGCTTCATCGTGGGAGGGGAAGCGGCGGGGAGCACCCTCAACGAAATGGGTGTGATTGCCATGTCGGTCCTTGAGGAAAGGGAAAAGAAAGAATTGTATTTGAACTTGGAGCATGGAGAGAAATGAATTTTGAATGTACAGCCCTTTGTTGTATGCCTACATGGCAATTTTGTACATATTTTGTATTCGATATATTTGACATTGTATGCCTATATGGCATTCTCGTAAGCCTATATGGCTTTTTTGTAACTATATTTTATACTTATATTGGCATATATTGATGTACATGCGTACATGGCTATTTGATTAATACAAATCTTTTTTATTGATGGTGTCCATATTTGCATTATAAATTAATGGTTCAATAGATATGAGTTACATGTATTCAAGTGTATACTTTACAACTTACGCACATATACTTTTTGACTTATGTTGGAACATCGAAAAGTGTGAAAATTTGTGTTTGGAAGTCAAACGTAAGCCAATTTGCAATTC
>VDFB02180265.1:0-13012 GCA_007258455.2 Sequoia sempervirens
ATATGCTTTTGGATGGTTGTTGGTTGTCTTTGTTTTATTCTTTAGCAGCTTGATCTCTTTGTGCGGGTTTTGGGTCCTCGTTAAAGCCTGTTTGTTAATGGTTTTGGGTCCATTCAAAACCTTTTTTTCCCCTTAATCAAAACATTGCCATTTCAATGCAGGATTGAGGGAATCAATTTCTCTCTCTATATGTGTGTGTGTGTTTAATATTTTGTGAGGGGGGATTTCTTTTCAATTTCTAACTTATCCTTATAAGTATTTTTTGTGACTCAATAAAAAAAAATTGTCTTATGTTTTTTTGTGTTGAAATTTGTGGAAGAACCTTTTTTAAAACTACTAGCACATTTTTTTTTAAAAAAATTATTGAGAAAATGCAGATTACAAGAGAAAGAATGCAATTAAAAATTGCAAAATAAAATTGTACATGAAACAAGGACACAAAATTGGGAAAACAAAATCTACATGTAACAGTAGCTAAGATTGTCAACGCAACAACAATAAAATTGGAACAAGGTTAACAAATACAATAGCAACAACAATATTTCTTGTTATAGTAGCAATACCAACAATACAACAATAATTTCTTGTCATAATGCCCATGTACAAGAGCCAAAGTAAAGACCAACAACATAAACTATATAGTTAAAATGGAAAAAGCAATCAATTTAGCAAGAAAGGCCTTAGCCCTTGAACAATAAAAATCTTATGTTTTCTAAGCAGCTCGCCCACTTGATGTTTGATGCATTGAATTTGAGAAACCATCTTTAAGTTCTTCCTAGAATCTACCTAGATAGAAGAGAGAAGAGAGAAGCAAGACAATAAAATATGTTAGAGTAAAGCTTTAGAACTACAATTTCCTGGTGATCATTACTAAACATTGTTTTACATTTGCTTCTTCAAACATGCAACAAAATAACATGAAAAACTCCATCAACAATAATATTATTATGGAGCCGACTCTAAGAAAGGCATCTTTCCAATTAAGTTTATGTTCAAAAATAGGAAGCAGGACATGAAACACAGAGTTCCATTTTTTTTTACAACCTAGCATCCCCAAAAAGCATGCCTCATATCTTCATGTTTCTAGAAAATGGGGAAATTAAGGGGTTGGACCATAATATACCTCAACCTACCCCTAATGGGTAGTTTGCAATGTAGAATCTTCCAAGCCATTCAGAATTGATTTTTGACTTCCAAATTTGAGTAGACAAATTTTCCCAAAAATTTTCACTAAATCTACAATTTCATTTCAAGTTCAAGTGAGATTTCATAGGCAAATCGGGAGCAGTTACAAATATAGAAAATTCCATGACAATCAATTCAAAGTAGTGAAATCCCAAGGGTCTCCTACCTTATTGATTCCTTTTTTATATAGAAAATAAGACTGTTTCGGGCAACTTAAAGCTAGAGGTTGTCCATGATACATAATATGTTTGTTCCACCAAATGGACAAAGTGGAAAAATTGAACCCATGTTGAAGAGAGGAATCTTTCCACTGTAAAAGGTGATAAGTATATTACCAAGCCTTCCAAATTGATTGAAATGGAGGCGAGGATTTAATGGAAAAAAAGATGCATGAAGGATTTTATCTAACCATCCCACAACCTGCCATTTTCCTTTAACTGAGGAAATGTGAATTATATTTTGTATAAGAATTTTCCAAGGTTCATCACCTTTGATAACTCTAATAATCCATTTAGCTATTAAACATGTCCTCTATGACTACTAACTCTTTTTTTTTTAGCTTCACTTGTCAAAATACTTCAATTTGAAACTATTACACATTGAATTTTGGGTTACTAAAATTAATTTGTTTGATTTGATTGTTTAGACTAGTCATTTTTTTTGGCGGTTGGATATATGTATGTTGTCCTCTTGTGTCTTTTAAATGACCTTAAGGATCAAAGTGATTCAATTCACTTTTCTTCTTTTTTAATTTTTAGTAGGCTTGTCTAAGGATTTCATCACCTCAGGTAATAACTTCAATCATGTGTTTTGATATGCTATACAAAAGGGGGAGAGTGAAATTTATACCTCAAAGGACCATTATGTTTAGCTTGTTAGAAAAATGTGTGTTTTCCATTTTGCATAATGTTACAATGTAATATTTTATTATTATGTGGTGCATCTAGGAGATCTAAGGATGTGTGCATCACATGGGTTAATGTTCTTGGGGCCACTTTATGTGTTATATGTAAATTTGTGATAAATATATAATGTGGGGTTGCACATTGTGAAAAAATTTAATATTTGGAAAACTTAGTACTGAAAAGTAAATGCGGGGGTTAATGATTTTGTAAGCTCATGGTATTAGTCACATGGTTTTATGTAATACCACTTGGTAGTTTTGTGTGAACTTGTTTCCATAAAAGAAAACATATGGGTGGTTGTTTATGGTTGGATAGTCAGCTAGTTGGCTTGGATATTTTGGCTAAATGGTTGAGAGCATCTCTTTTTAGCATTTGTGAGTGTTGAAGCATGACATGGAATGTGTGGTTACATGCTTGTTCACATGGAGTGCTTGTAGAGGGCTCGATGTTTCAAAGGTGTTCATGAAAAACTCTAAAAAATGTATTGTAATATTTATTGTTGAATAATACATGAGTGATGGATGCTTTTGGAAGCTAAGTTTTTCCCACTTGAGGGTTTTCGTAGGGTATATCTTGTGTCATCTTTGATGGTATGTTTTCTATTCTTTTGCATATCTATTCTGAATACTTGTTCGCATAGATTCTCTATTTGAATAATGTGGAAATTATTGGGTGGATGCATATTTTCTTCCATAGCTTAGCCTTGTTGTCCATTCTCATAAGGAGGCAAGGTGAAGTGGAATAGGACCTGTCCATGAACTCATTTTTATAGATGGATTCCCATTCATAGAACTAGGCATCATGTACCCTTAAGTATCTAGAGGACATCTTATAGAAAGCCATGTAGAAGCCTAGATAGGACCTTTTAGTCATCTTTTCTTGTAGTGCACTAGTAAATGGTCACTCTTATCAAGTTACAAGCACATTGTGATGGTAGTGTGTTGTGGGTACAATAATTTGTAATCCTCCTACATGCTAGGTCATTGGTGGGTCCTTGATTCCTACAATTTGATCTCCTAAATAAAGGGCTAAGACTACCCATGTCCTTGATGGTGATATATTTGTCACCCTATAAGGATTGATACACCTACTTTCAATTAGGTAGGCATGATCATGTGTATTGTGTGTCCTTTAAAGTTTAGATCAATCCTACGCACTTCAAACCAAAAAGGGTAAGCTTATCCATCTTGAGGCTTAAGGTTTTTTTAATCCTTTTTTTGTGTCACAACTTGATTTACAACCACAACTTTGATCCAAAGTTAAAAAATAAAATAACAAACTTGGTCCAAAACCAAAGTTTACCCAAAATAGGTATCATGGATACTTGGATCTCCTTTGAACATGATGATGAAATGATGATAGCCTTATCAATTGAAATGAAGATTATTAGAATGATATTCTTGTAGGTCAAGAAAAATATGTTGATGAATCCTTTGATGACCTTATATATCAAGAAATATAGTCATCCTAAGTTGGGAAACAAAGATTACATGAGTAGGTACTTTACAAGCATAGGAGCCAAGCTTCCACCAAACTATAAACTTGAACATCTAGGTAGGGGAAACCTTTAAAAATACAAACCATTAAATCCTCCATCTAATCTTGTGATTCCTCATTCATCAATCCCTCCATCAAACCCCATAAATCTCAAACCATTAAACCATTTGGTTAAGCGTATGGAAATGGTATACAAAAATGGGTCAAAAGTTATTTCCTGAAATAAAAAATACTTGAATTTGGATGTATGCAGTCAAAATTTGAATATATATATAAAAAAAGAATTATAGTACTTTGAATCTAGTTTCTAAACTACTAAAGTTTTGAAAAAATAGTTAAGATTGAACCTCTTTTGGTTCTACTATAGAGCTTAGCAACTCTAGACATAGATTTGTGACTTCTTCAACCTTTTTAGCCAAAACCTTTCTATTGGCATATGACTCTTTTTGGGGATTATCCTCACATTCCCAACAAGTATTCCAAGATTTGGCATGTTTTCAAGATGAAAATTATTTTTATCATATATAAACATAGAAAATTTGGAATCTTTTCTCATAGTACTATTGATTACAATGTTTCGCTATATTTTAAAGCTCATTTATTCTAATTTTTTTTACACATTCAAGTGCAATCCCACAAGGTTTCCTTGAAAGTGACTCAACTCTAGGAGTTGTTGGAGCACTAAGGAAATGCCCCTTGTGATGTTGCTAGAGTTCTATCATCTCCAACTTCTTCTCATGGTTGTTCTCCTACTTGTAGTCATCATAGAGGGAGGAGTCGCTACACTTCTTGCACCCAGTCCCCTTAGTCCCAATCTTCTCTCTGCTAGGTTGGTGGTCACAGAGGTATGTCATGGCCTGGATGATGATGCTCCCCTTCCCCTCCCCCTTAGGGTGCCACCTTTGGGTGTTCTTCTACGAGTGTTGGGATGTTGACTAGTGTTACTCCTAGGCGGCCTGCTACTAATTCTTCAAAGTGGTTCCCTTGGATCACTCTAGAGATTTCTCTGGCTCACATTAAAGAGAAAGATAAAGATAAAGATATTGATGATGGTTGGGATGCATTTGATGTCACTCCATACCGTGTTGATGTATGGAGTAAGATGAATGATCGGGATCCTCCACCCCCTCCTAGTGCTACTTCTCTTGCTTCTTAGCGGTTTTGTTTTCTAATTGTTGTATTCCAAGCCTTGGCCCACGTGACTCTTAGGGTGTGATCTTGTATCCACCCATATTTTTTTGTGAAAATATGTACTTTTATTTCCTAATTTAATGGAATGCTGACATATATTCATAAAAATAAAATAGTTAAGATTAAGAGATTAAGAGGGTGAAATGTTGTGAGCACACAAAAGTCTTCTTATTTTTCTTAGTAAAACATAACACAGTGTCTGTGTGTACCCCACTATTTTTTTGTTTCATTTAGTATTTTCAACATTTGATTAAGAGAAATATAGTTAAGAATGAGTGCTAGAAGTTGTGTATTTTCTTGTAATTTATTAACATTATAGTCTTTTTTGGAATCACTGGTAGCATTAAGGCAAGCATGTTCATTCACAGTCAAGGAAATTTTTCCTCCCTTTCCTTTGTTCTACCTATTTATGTTTTCCATTTTAGCCTTGACAATCCTTTGTTTGATTCCCTCTAAGACAATCTCTTGTGCATTTTTCCTTACTCTAAATGCCAATTTAGGAGGGGGAGGAGAGTTAGCTATACTTATAGAAACAATATCTTTCTGAGGGGACCCATAACCTAAGCAGTTTTTTTTGTTTATCCCTTTATTATTTGTTGCATTTTTCGGAAGAGAATCAACTATGTCCTTACCAATTATGGGTTTGGTTTTTTTGACCCCCTAGATAGAGGCTTTCTCTCCACCTGCTTTTGGAAGTATAACCATTCTTCCACAATTTTTTTCCTTAAGCTCATCATCATTTTTATTGCTATCTTTAAGGTTTTCAACTTGCAAGCTTTCTTTGTCATTATTAGCATCATTAAGAATTGGATTATTCCCAATTATGATGCTTTGACATGAGTGTGTCTTATTTGAAAATGAGCATTTAAATTATATTATCTCTAGCACTCCTCCTCTATCCCATTTGTTTTAATCTTGTCTACTATAGTGTTTTATTAGTTTTACATGAGATTTAATCTGTTGATTTATATGTTTGTTTCTCCTTAGCTCAATTCAATATTGGGTCTATTAGATCTTTTGTATGCGTGTTTTATTAGTTTTACATAAGATTTAATCTTTTGATTTATAGGTTTGCTTCTCCTTAGCTCAATTCAATATTGGGTCTACAAGATCTTTTGTATGTGTGTTTTATTAGTTTTACATGGGATTTAATCTTTTGATTTATAGGCTTGCTTCTCCACAGCTCAATTCAATATTGGATCTATGGGATCTTTTGTACACCTTAGATAAGATTGTGCTTTTGAGACTTTTGGATCTCTTCTCAAACTATAAGTTCACTATACAAGTTTTCTATTAACTTTTTCAATAAAAACAAATGAATAAAAAAATCTCACCAATTGATTCTGAGACCCAATCTAGTTTATTACTAGAGGGTTGATCAAGAATTCATAAGTTTTACTTGTTACAAAAAGTGTTATTATTGTTTGGGGCATTCATATGGATTATAAGGAGAGGTGCAACATTGATAGGTACGCAGCAAGTGGGGATGTTGAATCCTGCATGTGCAAAGTACTTCAATGGTGTGCTAAGGAATCAAAAGAATTCGTGCATGGAGGTTCCAAGCTGTGTATGTACGGTAGTCATGTGAAAATCATTTTATTGACACAAGTCTGCACTGTTGGAAGATGTTTTTTGGATGAGACAGCAAAGAAAACAAAGGCTACCTGCCAAATTATGTTGGATATCACATGCACGTTGTGCAAGGAAACAATCCAGCACGTAAAGGCACACAATACCATTGTGATATGTGCAATGATTTTTGATGGCTAAAGACCAATAGACTAAGCGTGGAAGGCGACTTACTAGCATTGGCTCGTGAAGGAGGATTAAGTCAATAAAAATGTGTAAACTGCACACTGTATAACGGACCAAGCAACCATTTGGCATGGAAAATTCACCGCTGTCAACAATTCTTTTTTTGAAAAATTCACCACCAGCAATTCATCGTCGTGGATAATTCATCGCATATACAATTAAGAAATTGTTGGTGGTGAATTTTTCACGGCGATGAATTGTTGGTGGTGGATTTTTCCAGAGATGAATTTGTCATGGTGATGAATTGTTGGCGATGAATTGTTGAAGGTGAATTGCTAGTGGTGAATTTGCGTGAAGCCACACAATATATATAGTTGTGCACTAAATTGTTCAAGGGTAATGCGCACACAATTTTATAAGATATGGTGACTGACTACGTGAAGGCTAAATTTCATATTATTTGTATTTGTGGGCATGTTTAAAACATTCAATTTACATTTTTTTATATGTTTATATATATAAATATGATAAGTTATAGTCACGATATTCAAAAAAAATAAAATCATTTTTCGTAATAAATGAAAGAGAAAATGATGAATGTTTGTGTATATTTCAAATAGTAGGCCAACAGATATTGGTACTTCTTATTTTATATATCTACTTCCATTTCAACATAAAGAGTTCTCCTCATGTGACCTTTGTTGTAGCTTTTGATATACCCACCACCTTTTACATTAATGAATGACAACACAAATGAGTGACAACTGCTCGCATGTGAATTAAAATATATATTTTTCACTTATACCTATTTTTATATTAAGCGTAACCTTAGAGATAGATAAAAGATCCAAACAATAATATTTAATTTTTAAGTGAATCATAGGTGTTTATTAAGAGAATCATAGGTATTTTTGAAAAGAGTTAATAAGTTGATTGTGTGCAAGTTGGGGGTAGCATTTGAGGTGTTTTAGAAGCAAATAATCTTTGGAGATAATTAGTTTGGGTGCATACTCTTGTTGTCAAATAGATTGCACCCGAACGCTTGAATGATTAAATTCAACAATCTGTTGAAACATGGGAACTATCTTCAGGCTATGGGTATTCCTATGGCGAAGATAGACCTCCAAATTCTAGGCTAGTTCTTATATGATTATCGGATTATAGA
This sequence comes from Sequoia sempervirens, assembly GCA_007258455.2. Taxonomy (NCBI): domain Eukaryota; kingdom Viridiplantae; phylum Streptophyta; class Pinopsida; order Cupressales; family Cupressaceae; genus Sequoia; species Sequoia sempervirens. The sequence continues at coordinate 7,699 of VDFB02180265.1, forward strand.
CTTAAAACTTTGATGGAAAAAAGGAAAAAGACTTAACCTAATGCAAAACTGGAAAAGGTTGAAACTGTGGTGATACACATATAAACTTTAAAGAAACAGACTAATTCTCAACTAATTCATCATGAAGATTACTTTCACAACTCAGATTGAACAATTTAACTGCATTAATGATTCATAGAAAGGCCTGATAATTCATTCTTCATGAAGGAAAATATTATTTTCACAACTTAAAGATATGGATATACTTGAGACACAATTAACAACCTGCAACTAAGATTGTTTCTTCATGTACATGCATTCACGAATGTTGACAGAAATTTAAAAGTTTTGATATCAAACACATTAAATTTGCATCTAAAACATTCACAAAAACAAAACACCTGAGGGTGACTTCAGAATAGTGGTTTACAATTTATATGAGGAAGGAAAATTCATTTTTTTTTCCTTTTCCCCAAACTCAAGGGGTTCGGTCAAACCCAATGGTTCGACCGAACCTCATTATGGGTTCAACCGAACCAACAAACCCTAAATAAAAAAAACATATTATAATGGGTTCGGCCGAACATGGGTTCAACCGAACCCCCTTACATATGACAAAAAAACAAAAACTCTCATTTGGACTGTCATTTTCACTTTCTAAAATTACTAGTTGCTTTCCCTGCGTGCAGTGAACCGAGACCGTGACGACGAGCAAACTGATTTCTTCTTTCCGGTGAACACAACTTCAACTTGGTCTCTCCAAACTTCATCAACCCAACTTGCATAACGAGCACCAGGTATTTGAAATTCGAATTTTTTAGAGTTCAAAATGCATTTATATGTTAAATTTCGAAACCCTAGATGCAATTTTTTTCAAATTTGTTCAATTCAAATTGGGTTTGTTTGGAATTTTTTAAAGTGTTTTCAAATTTGTTGAATTCAAATTGGATTTGCTTCCCCATTTTGCATACATTTTTATGTTCTATGTGTAAATGAAATATGCCTTCCCATTTCAACAATCAAAGCTATGGATAGCCTGCTCCTAAATGGAAAGACCAAGTGAAACATATATAAGAACTTAATAGCATATGGAAACAAACAATATAAAGTTATGAAGTTCAAATAGAACCACAAATTGTATCATTTGTAACATTAAAAATGTCCATCTCTACACATTTTTGGTGGTAGGTAGGTATTGCACAATAAGATAGAGGATGTAAACTAATTAAGACTTGGATAGTATTTTAAAAGGAATTTGAGGCATGGAAACACTTCCCATATTAACCTATCAAGAGATAAATATGCAAAATAGATTTAATTTTAGTTACAAGAAAAATGTATAAATTATAAATTTATAACATAATTATGCACATGGGAAAATCCTCTTGGAAGAAAAATCCCACAACCAAAAACATGAACCAATTATATTATTTGATAATAATATCATTTACAATAAAATATTCATGTGCATACCCTTATATTAGTATCATCAACATGTGATTCATATGGAGTAATTTCTAGTAGCATGATGATACCTATAAAATCATTATGCTTTCTCCATCTCAAGCACCCATAAATAGGAAAAATTTAAACCATAAACCAAGTGTGGTTTACCAAAGCCATGAGCCAAAATAATTACCTAAAAATGGCACCAAATTTGGCACAAATTGCAACACCATATTCTTTGACTTGGTTTATAGGATGTATTTAGCAAATGCTTTACATCTTGTCAAAAAAATTCAAATCCTCCTCATAACCGACACCCCATTTTTGACATATTCAAACCCATTATTTAAGATGATCTTGATGATTTTCATAATTCTAATCAATATTCTAGTGTAAACCCCCTTTTTTATTCTCTTATGTGTCATATAACATTTCATAAGTAATTCCCATCTTACAATTTCATACAATGCTCTTACAACTTCTTAAATATATAAAAGGGACAACCCTAGTTCAATTAAGTTATTTAATTATTATCAACTTCATCCATTCATTACATGTTATTAGTTTTTAGTTGCACAAATTATTAGGAAATATGCATTGTCTAAGCAATTGGAGTATATTGCATGTTTGAGAGTGTTTTCCTTGATCTTTTATCTAGTTAAATTAATATCCTTTAAAATCTTGTTTTATGGAGTTTTCATCTCAACTCTAATATGGCTAGCAAATAAAATGACAATTGAATCATTTTTTGATATAATAGCTAATGACAACCATATAAAGAGCCACATTAAAGAAGATGAAAAATAATGATCAAGACTATTATTTAGATACATATGTTGCTAAACAAGATATTTTCCTAAATTGATAATTACGTATTGATGCACCTCTCCACCCTAAATATCCTCACTCATTGGCTAGTAATTTATATAATGTATTAGGTGGATATCCTTAGGGAATTAATACTATTCATAATATTACCACTCCGTTCTTTCCACCCTCCACCATCCATCCATCACCTGTAATTCCTCCCTATCCATACTATAATTCCCTTCCATGGATCCACCACCCATGTCCACCACTTCCTCTCCACTAAAATTATTTTTTCTTATCTCCGTCCTTTTATATATGTTCACACCATTTTTACTACTAGCACTATCCTATACAGATATGTTCTTCATACCATTCCTCCTTATCCTATGAAAATCTAACCTTATAGTGTAACTTCTCCTTCCATTACCATGTCATTACCTTTCTAGACCTTCCCCTCTTTATACGTTCTCCTTTTTATCCTACACTACTCCTACCACTAATATATCCCTATACCTTGGATATACTATTGAAGAAATTTAACTGACTTTCAATATCGCAAAAATTAGACCCATATTTTTAAATGTAAAATGTGTATAATAAAGCACAATCCATGCTTCTAATTCAACTTCACTAATATCTATCGAATTAACTTAGGTTCATTACAATAAGATAATCATATAGCCATAATTAGTTGTCAAGATAATGGTAAAGTTTTCAATAGCCATATTTATCCTTCCACATGCCACCATTAGACATACACATAATATTCATGAACATCCATACCTATGAGCATCCAAATACAAGAAATATAACTATATATATCATGCACATCATCAACATACACATAAAATATCACACCCATCATCAACACAACTAATAGTTCCCATATCATATTATATATGTTCTCATACAAATGTGTCTTCAAATACATCAAAGCACTCATGAGTAAATCCACTTTGTAGAGCATACACACAACTAAAAAGGTGCCCCTAAGGTATTTGTCTCCTATATCTATCCTCTTTGCCTATCCTTCTCTATGGATATGTTTCCATATAATCTACCGCGAGGTGATCCATATCTCAATCGCATCAAGGTCACTCCTCCTCTCTACCTATATCCTTTCTGTGAGCTAGATCTATCACTGCTACTCCCCAAAACACCTACATTTCAATATTAAAAATGTTAATAAAATCCATATGAGTTGATTAAAACTAACTTCTTGATAGAAAGCATTTCCAATATTATAACACCTTATGAATTATGTTAGATGTCCACAGCAGAATTTATAGCCATCAATCTGATGCGTATTCATACTATGGCACATTCTCCCAAAACACATTTTATATAAAAAGTGGTGCAAGAAAAATAATATTTGTATACTACTTTTAACTCAACAACCAATGGATGTATTTCTATCATAAACTCTTCCATTACTCATATGAGAATCATGGCCTAAGGTGAGTATAAAAAGTATTTGTTTCCAACTATCATATATGAAACCTAGAGTTAGAATTACCCAAGGTTTGTTGAATTTCATCCTTTTTGCTATTAATTAGCTTCTTATCAACTCATGGAAGCCTATTGCTAAAATCCCAAGTATTATTTTCAATAGGACTTTCTAATCATGATCTTATTGATAGTACTTTTGATCATGTTTTACGATTTAGGCATAATTCAAAACAAGTTTACCTTAATAATTGAGCCTTTTTATTTTTTTAATTTCTTACTAATGCTGTTATTACTCTATGAGCAACTCTTTTATCTTTTTCCTTACTATTATTTACAATAGAATTGAATGCATTAAAAAAAACTTTAACAACAATATTATTTCGATCAAACTTTTTGTTTACATGAATCTTTGAAATTTATTTAGTAAGGGTCTCATTTTGTACATCTTTAGTAATTGTATATAAAAATTTGCCATTTTTTAGTTAATGTCTTATTGGAAAACCATTCATTGAAATTTTTTGAAGCCCACAACTGAATGGTTTGTGATGACCTCTTGCCTTCAAGAATTTCTATTATGCTCATCAATTTCAAACCATTTTGGGGTTCATGAATGTTTTTAAATTTTAACAAGCTCATTACAAAAAGATGGTTTTTGAATTTATTTTTCTTCTTCACAAAGGTTCTCTCTTCTTATGTAATTTGGAGACACATTGAGTTTCATTGGTTCATGTGAGCTATCAATTTAATCATTGTTATCAACAAGTTGATTATTGAGTGCGATTTCAATGTCATAGGGTTCATATCCACATTAGTCAAGAAATTGTTGATGTATTTCTTCTTCTTGTTCTTCTTCTATGATGCTACTCTTATCAATAGGTGTTCCATCAAATTTTACAATATTTTCACATTCATGTTCAACATTTTTATTTTCAATATTATTGTCACTTTCATTTTTTAAACATTTCATTATATTGAACATTAAAATATCCAATTTAAATGTCATTTAAGGGTAAATAAGGACCTTCATCTTCTTTCAATAATTAACATTAGAAATTAATACTTGGTTCATATTGTATACCCACCTCCCAATGGTCTTGGAAGGGATGCATTTAGATCCCCTCTCCACAAATAATTGAATTCCTACATCCTAACTAGAAATACCATGAGGGGTTTAGATCCCATTTTAGACAAAAAATATTCTTATACTCATCACTAGTTCACTTGGACCAACTAAAGAGATGGTGAACTAAGGAAAACTTAGTTGTATTGATAGATTAAAACTTAGTTATTTCTCTTTCCATTGTCCCCTCTCCACAAAACACCCTTATTTAAGTAGATTCTATTAAACCTATCTCACTTATCACCTCCCAATTCTTTAAACTTTTCAAACTTCTTATTCCTCATACCTAATAATCTATCATTCAAGCTCAACACTTCCCACCTCAATCAAATTGATCACCTTGCTTGCCTAATATCCCTTTGGTTGATGTTCCTAAACCTCATCAAAATGGTAAGTGGATACAATTGTGGAATGATGCGATTAAATCTATTGCACTACCTTACTATGATCTTACAATAAGAATATGGCTAGAAAGAGATCTAGAATGGAAAAAATATATGGATCCAAATA
>VDFB02180266.1:0-75674 GCA_007258455.2 Sequoia sempervirens
CTTTATTCTCTTGGGTTTCAAACTATAGACTTAGGTTTCTAACACCAAGTTACCCTCTTCACAAATAGGAGAGATATTGAGAGAAGAACAAACATGATTATCATGATTGTCAAAGATTGTATTCTCTTGCACCAAGCTAACCTCACACATAGGAGTGATAGTGGGAGAGGGATCAATGAAAAATAACAAAAAAGGAGAAATGAAGTCATTTTCACATGTTCGTAACAAAAAATCCTTGCAATGCTTAACAAGATCTAACAATAGAACATGAATTATGACAACAAAATATTTTTTGCAATGAGAACATGATGTTATGTCCTATGGATCAAGCTATCATTATTTTTAGCAAAATAAACAATTACAGAATCAATGCAAAAAAAATTGATACCAGATCTGGGCAGAGACCACAGACAAGGTTTTGCAAAGTAAATTTTGGCTCAATTTAGTTGGATAGGGGCGCCTAGAGCACCTATGTCCTGCATAGGATTTTGAAAAATTCAAAATTTCATAGTTTACTATATTGTTTAAGGATCTTAAGTTTGTGTGCAAACTGGTCGGACAATGAGTATTTTTCTAGAATTTAGCCAATTTATTATTATGTAACTCAAAATGCAAGTGTGCAAGAATGTTGAAAATGCTTGAACAATAAATGGCAATTTGTAAATGCAATTTCCAGATCTAAGATGCAAAAATTAACTAATTCTAATATGCCAAATCTGAAAATGATGATATGAATATACTTTTTGAAAGAAAATAATGCAAATTTTCACTTTTAGCTATATGCAAGATACCTAAATGCATGCAATGACACTTTTTATTTTTATTTTCAGGTTTTAAATGACCTAATGTAGATTTATGAATGCAATTTGAATGTAGATCTAAGCTAAAATGACTTAAATAAACCTTATTGCAACCTATGATGCAATATGATATGTAATTTTTTGAATTTTATGCTTTCTACAATGCAAAAATGGATGCCTAAATAAAAATTACAAAATAATTCAATGCTAAACAAAGATCTAGGATGCAATGCTTCAAATTTTAGAAGGTATATAATGTTAACATGTCGAGTTCACCAAAATGAAACATAGAAAAAGGTAAACCATAGAGATTTCACTTTAGGGTTTAAGCACTTTTCCTAAGGTATTTCATTAGAAATTTGAATGGTAGTGGGGGTTTGATGGATTTGGACAAGGTATGTGATTGACTTACAACCTGATAGGTGATTCAACCAACCCTTAACCAAATCTAGAAATGTCCTAAGGATGAAATGCAATGATCTAATTGTGCTAATGATGCAAATTAGTGTTCTAATTTGCAAATATAGAAAATTTGAGAAGTCATAGAGGAAATCGGACAACAGAAATAGAAAGGGGAGGACATTGTGCACCTATGGTATAAATTTCAGCCTGATTTGTCAGGACATTTCCTCCGGGGGTGCCACTGTCCTAGTAGGTATTTTTTTAAAAAAAATTGTAGTTCTTTAGTGTTGGATTTGCACTTTTGTTTCTCATCTACAAAATTGTCAGATCATTGTGTGATATTTTTGTAATTGATTTTCCATGAGTTTTCAAGGCCTAAGGTTTTGAATGCAACAATGAATAAGTTATCTTCAAGTTCCCTTCAATCTTCAAAATACTTGAAAACTTGCACATTCACAAAGAGAGGAAATGTTGTGCCATTTAGGGGCTTGCCTTAGTCAAACCCTGTGTTAGTGTTTCCACTTCCATAATGGCAATGTCAATGATAAATAGATAAATGATAGGAAGGAATGATGAAATCACAAAGTGTTGCAACTCACCACCCTTTAATGGCTTCCTTGAAGGACTGAAGTCATATACATCTCCTCAAGGTCTTGATTTTGCTTGCTTGATTGCTTGAATGGCTTGAATTGTTTGGAGACCTACAAGGTTTATCCTTCACAAACAATATGAAACATTAACATGCATAAACTCACATACATTTTGACATGATGTTGGATCTTGAATTGCTACAATAAATATCTAATTGTTGCTCTTGACTTTCTAAATAATGCTTTTGATCACCAAATTTGCTAATAATCTTTAGATATCTCTTGTTGGTTTCCAAATAATGCAATAACTAGGTATTTATATGCTATTATTCTAATTTCCCGAAAATTAAATCTCGACAACCAAATTTAAACATTTTAATTTCAAATAATAAAATGTCAACACTGACATATTTGAATTTGGATCCAAAATAGGGGACATAGGCACCCTAGGCGCCAATGTCCTAGCCCTATTTTTTGAAAATTAAAGTGTCGGGGACAAAGTATTAAATGAGAGCATTTTTTATGCTTGCAAAATATCAAAAAATATTTAAAATAAGTTGTGGAATGCATAATTTAAGAAATTAAGTGCTTAATTAGGTCCAATAACTTAAAGGGGAGCAAAACATAGTGTGAAATTTTCAAGGGTGACAATTTACGATGCTACACCTTGGTCTCATACCTTGTTTTGAACAATATGTGGGACCAATCTGAGGATAAATAACCACCTATTTTTGTAGTAAAGTCCCTGGAAAGGCATAAGGAAAAGTTCAATGGTAGGTCTACCACATAAATTTCTTAAGGGATGGAAAAGTTTGGACAAGCTTGCAAAGTAAGAATCAAAATTTTGATAACCCCTATATTATTGATGGTTGTCCCATCTAGCTACACAACCTATTTTGCAAGTGGATCATACTAAATACCCAACCTATCCACAATCTATTTTGGCATAACTGAACTACTAGCACCTTAGTCTATGATATAGTTATTCTTGGTTTTAACATGTTATTAGAGCCTTGATTTGCAACCACTTCTCATATTTTTGAAAATTATTTACAGGTTAGTTTAGAGTTCTCGAGGGTATCATGCCTTGAGTTCATCTATGAGGCATTTTAGATCAAATCGGGCTTCCATTGGTTAAAGCGGAGAAAGTCGAGTTGAAGCTTTTTATTTTGCAATTTTGACATCATTTGCCGGATCTATAGGGGTTTCCGGCTAGGAGATTTTTTGCAAGCTCTGGTAGTAGCTAAATTTTTGGAGCAGTTTGGGCAGAAATGGAGGTCACCATTGCGTTCGCAGCAGCCAAAAACCCTAAGATCGCCCTTTGTTTCATCGATTTATGAGAAGTTGATCCGAAAAAAAAATTTGTCTGAGGGGCCGTACGGCCTCCCCACATACTTCGGAGCTCAGTCGAGAAAATATCAAAAATGTGTTTCTTGGTTTTGGCCCTCGCCCTGAGTATGAAACAAGCCATCCAGTGCGCCTTACCGTCGCCGGTGCGTGACCCGATCCAGGCGGTGCCCCAACCCCCGCAGACGCCTGCTTGAGGGTTGTGGTCCTGTGAGGACGAGCTCTGCGTAACCGGTGAGCTTCGGTGGCCCGGCGATCACATTGGTGTTGGGGCCAGCCTTCGATGGCGACCCCCTAGCGGTAGTCCGCCCGGTCACATGGAGCAGCGGGGGCTCTACCCGACCCTGACGCTAGCCCACAGTCTGCATGGGACCAAGGGCTCATTTTAGCCGGTAAAGTGCTGGCTGCTATTGGAGCTGCGGGTAATGTTCATGAAATGGAGTATTTTTTGCGTGCAATACCATTTTTGCAAGCGAGATACCTTTGGAAAGTTGATTAGGCCAGCCCGTCCAGGTGGTGTAGGTTTTACCATTTTTTGCTCAGTTTATTTTGCGGGCCTTTGAACTCAGGATGTTGTTTCACTTTTAGGGTATATCTTTTGACTCAGTGATCCTTTTTTTGTCATTCTCGCGGCATCAAAAAGATGATTATGTCCTCTACACAGATCTGACATCAATTTCTATTTTTTTTTATGCATGTTTGTATGCTCTCCTTTTACAATTGTCGGGTTATTGTAATAAATGAACTATGATAAAGTTCCATTCAGGGGGGTTTCTTGCATAATAAATCTGATTAGAGTGTAGTTTTCACTTTGATCTCCATATCCATATTGATTTGTTGGCAACTCGCATGGGTTATCTGGTCTCCTAGTTTCTTTTGGCCACAATTTTTTCTATTGCGACGCCAGTTCAGCCGGTTCACCGCCGGTTGAGATTATGTTTCTTGATCCTCATTGGTTGAGATTCTTCGGTTTAAGGAGCCATGTTTTTATGGTTAATGTTCAGTTAACTTTTTGGTACTCCCGCTTCCCATGGAAAGAGTTTGATCCGCGATTTGGCATCGGCATCGAGATACCACGGCTTCGATTTTGTCATCATCTCATCTCTTGTTTGTATGGGTGAGGGGTTGTTTCGGTTTAAAGGTTTTCCGGTGTTGAAGTAGCATCGGTCTGATTGTCACATTATCATGATTCTATTTTGGTTTGATTGTAGACAAAGGGAAATTATCTTTCCTTAGCAGCCGGTGCGGTTCGGTGTTACTCCGCAGTGTTCTTCCGATTAGCTGCTTTGCAGCGGTTCATCTCTCTGGGGGTTTTTCAGGTTTTCTCTCTCTTTGCATTTGTACATAGGTACGATGCAGACCTTGTTAGCCGGGACTCATATTTGCATAATAATGCGCTTCTCCTAAGTTGCACTTATGGGGGGTGTTAGTGTAATTAATTATTAATTACGCTGCATAAGTTCGCAGGCTTTATTTAATTCCTAAGTTATAGATTTTATCCTTATCTTGTTGAGCTGTCTTCTTGCTCAAGATAAGATTAGGTTTATGCATCTTTGCTTTTATAAAGAAAATTATCTCTTGTAATATTTGGTACTTCGAATATATCAATTTGCACATCTTTTATAAATCTCTGCTTTTTCATTTTTCTCTTGCAGCCGGAAGGTGATTTTTTCCTAGTTTACAATCAGATCTTGGTTTTCTAACTTACTAAATTCATAATGATCCGAATAAACATAGAAAGGTGGTGGTTTTATCTCTTTGGATTGGTGTTCACACTTTGCTTGGGGTGTATTAGTGAGCACCACTTTGTGTTTGATCCTTAAAAGGCTCATTTGACACATTCAAATTTGATAAGGCAACTTGTAATAAATCCTTTTACCTGAGAATGAAAAATGATTCCCACATTGACATATTTACATTAGCCTTCTTCATGTGCTCTAGACTATTAAAAGGAGTTGCACTAACCGTTTGTTGTCCTTTATGAACAACAATATCTCCTTGAACTTGTATTAATGGTGGTTGAGTTTTTGGTTATTCCTTACTTGCTATAGTTTGATTTCTTGGAAAAATTTACACATTTGACCCACTGGATGGATCAAAAACTCCTTGACTCACTTGAGCTTGATTAGACTCCTTATTAGTTTGTTATCCCAAATCTACAACCCTTTTCTTAGCCCTTGTATTGGCTACAATTGATGAATAAGGCTTATTTATCCCACAAAATTCCTCTTCTTGCCAATTCATCAAGGTTCCTTCATTTCGTACTTTTTTTTGGGGTTCACCTTGCTGTAATGTTATATCTGGAATTGCATTAGAGTGCACATTTAGAGTTCTTTCACCATTAGTGCTTGATTTATCACTCTACATGTGTTTTGATTATGAGGCTAGTTACATGGAAAAAACCACTCATAATCTTGTACCATACTTTTTTGCATAGGTACAAGCTCTCTTAAAGAGTTGGTAGTGTTGAGATTATATGCTTGGTAATACCTTGGATTAAGAGCTTGTCTTTGGCCTTGATTATTGGGTTGATATGGAGGCCTACTTGATTGATTTGATTGATATTAAACTTCATAAGGGGCTTGATAAGGTCTATAATTTTGATTTTTTTGCCTCGTAAGGTTCATAATTTCATTTCCAAGAGTTTGGAGAAGTCCTTTTATCTCTTAGAGTTCAAAATATGGCATTGGGACAATCTTTTCTAGAGGCAATGACTAATTATTTGCTAACGATTTAGTAGGTACAACAGTTATGGGGGGTATTTGCATAGGCATGGCTAGTTGTATTTTAGGAAAAATGGGCATAGCAAGTCTTAGTGCATATTTTCTAGCTTGAATAAGGTTGTTTTTTTCCCTTATTGTAATTTCATATGTATTTAGAAGAGTTCTCCCACCCATAGATTGCATCATGACTGATATGTCACTATTCAAATCCCTTAAATAGTATCAAAATATATACTCAGTATAAGGCCTTACCATTTAGGGAATCCTATCCCATGTCTTCTAGAAATGGAAGTTGAAATACGTTATATGCTCATGTGGAGCCCTTTAGATGGTGGTTAGTTGTTCTACCAATGAAATATGGTCTGATTTGTGGACTCAAATTATCTGCACAAAACATCACCCAACTATCTGTAGTGGTGATGGATTTACTACCAAGCCTCTAAACCACTATAATGCTTTACCTCTCAATGAGGCATCCAAGAGCCTGATAGCAACATTCTCTACTCTCATATAGTGGATTGCACATAATGAAGCCACATCTCTAATACATTCAATGGGGGTAATTTGATCTTCTCCATAAAAAATGGAACAATTTTTAGTGCAACCATAGGAATTTCATCATGTTGCTACAAATTGAGTGGACTACCTCCATTGAAAGGAACAAATGGTTGATTCTTACGTGCAGTCATAGGAATCAAAGGAGTTTGATTTATGAAAATGTGTTGAAAAGGCCTACCAGGAGGGGGTGTAGAAAGTTCTCTTACTACTAGACTTGCACTTTTTCTAATTGTTCTCCCTCTTCTTGTAGGTGGTGAAAGTTGCAAATAAGAGAATGACTTTGAAATCCCTCTAGTTTGTATCCTTCTCATTCACTTTTGCATTGATTTTTGTAAAACCAAAGCTCTAGATTCACCAAGTATGTATTGTAACACCTCTTAAAGGCTAAAAACCATTGTTGTACATACCAAAACAACAATTGAGTGAAGATTATAATGAACTAAAAACTATCTTTCAGTTCCACTCGATGTGCCAAAAATTGTTATTCAAGTATCCACCCTTTTTGAGTTATCAAATCAGCTACCTATTGATACATCTGATGACTTCTCAAATTGTGGCCTTTAAAAACTTGAAGCCAACCTCTAGAGAGGGTTGGTTCCCCTAATACAGTCACCTAAACTAATTAAACTATTGATTTAATTGAGAAAAGGGATAGGAAAGTGACTTGAAGTAAAAAATTAAACTTATTGAGGTGATGCACCAAATATATACTAAGGTTTAGACTATTATTTTCTCGCACAAACATCCAATAACCTAGTTGTTTATGCACAAATCTAGTATTTAGCATGCCCATGTATTAATCTTTTATAAAGAGTTTTATTTAACACTTGTGTGAGGAAGAAAAGGTAGTATTCTTCATAGTTTGTAGCTATTTACACAATAACACATATTATAACCTGCATAAGAACATGGTTTTATGTTTAAAGGTGCTAACACAATAAGACATACATTGGAGGATTTGTGTTATGAAAACACAAAAATCAATAATTATCTAACTACACACAATATAACATACTATTTGAAGGCCAATGATTTTATTGATAGTATGATGTTATAGTAGTACAAAGTTTAAAACATGCTAATAAATTGCTTGAAAATATGAACATTACATTGAATTACAATCACCAATTTGACTGGTTTTGAGTTACAATACAATGTATGACCAGAGTGAGAAAATTTCTAGTTACCAATCTTAGTAAAAAAATGAAAGAACAAACTTCTAATGGGCATAGGTGTAGCTTTTCTCTATCCCCAACAAGGGAGAGAATCTAGGAAAAGACTTAAAAGCAATTAATGATTTCCACTAGATTTTTTTGACTGTTTGACTTCATTTGGGCATTGGAAAGAGTCCTCTCCTTGTTTATTGTTGAAAAAGATCTTAAGTAGCATGAGGGAAGGATGCATGTTGACTTTTCAATATCTTTTGCTTGGCTGGCCCCTATATCTGCTCTTAGATCCCCTAAATTCTTGCAACTATCCAAATTTGTTCAAACTGCTCCCTAGATGTTCTCAACCAATTGTCCATTTGTGTTTAAATTTACCCTAGATGCCCTCAAAATTCTCATTACTAAATTCCACTTCTTCAAATTGCCAAAACCATTTGCCATGTTCATACAACATGTGCTAAAGCTTTGAAATGGTCAACAATCTCTTGGAGGTGTATGAGAACTTCAAGGACAAGTCTTAACACTTGTTTGATTTTATTAAGGATTATTTTATCTCAAGTTTCATGTCTTTGTCCTTTGTCAAGGTCTCATGTCCTCTGCTCACATCATTGAATGCTTAAGATATTGTCATCTTGTTTGCTATATTTTGTGGTGTTTCATACCACTGCCATATCACTTTGTGTATTATTCTTTGATCTATCCTTTTATTTTAGGTGTCTTGTTTCATAGTGTCTTCCTTTGTAAGATTGGGATCTAGGAAAATTCACCACCAATAATTCATCGCCATGGTATATGCACCATGTATACATTATTCAATATTTAAGTGGCCAAGAGCACCTAAAAAATAAAAAGTATAGAGCTTTTACTAAACACATAAAAAAGGTATATGTGATGAATATACCATGACGATGAATTGTTGGTGGTGAATTACTGGTGGTGAATTTTCTTGATACCGTAAGATGTCATACTCATTCATAGGATATCCCAATATTGTCCAAGTGAGCTCCTTGTAGCACTATCATGTTGATGGCTATACAAATATGTTCATTGTACCCATGTTCCTACTTAGGTTCAAAAAGCACAAGAAATAATTTGCAACAATAAACCTTTACACCAACAATGATGATTCCATTTACTCATTGCATGCACATACTCTATGCTCTTTCATTTCTTGCATGGACTCATAGAGGGTATTATGTATTATCTTGATTCTTGGATGTTTTCATGTTTTTCAGAACTAATGGTGACAACTCCTCAAGATAGTGACCTCATATAAAAAAAAAGAAGACAAAATCCTTATTGACTATTATCCCCTTGTTCACTAAGCTCTTTTACCACTGTCACTGAGACTTCATGGTAGTTGATAGTCTCCTTTTCTCTCATTGTCATAAAAGACTACTACTCACTGTCATAAATTTTATATTGAGTGGTATATTATTATACAATTAAAAGAAAGATCTATCCAGTGATGGGAGAGTGGCTATGGTAAAGAATAGGAGAGGCTCAAGTTTTTTGAATTCTACGGATGGGGAGAGTGATGGCAGTGTTGAATCAGAGAATGATGATGATTCGGGTTTTTTTTGTGTTGCAGGATGGTTGGGATGGTTTTGTTGGCCTCCTCTTTTCTCTTCTGGTGTGGTTCATGTTGTTTTTGTGCAAAGCTTCTCTATTTATGCTCCTCTTTCCCCTATTTGGTTTTGCCAGTGTTTGTTGGGGAGAGTTGTTCCACTATGGAGTGATGTGTCTACCATGAGGGGGTCCTCCTCCTTTGTCTCTATTGGTGTGATATGGCGGTTTGGATTCTATGTTGTTGAAGCTAGGCATTTGTGGTTTGTTGTTTCCTTTCCTTGGCTCTGCTATGACTGCCAATGTTGGTCTATGGTGCGCTTGGAGGGAGGCTTGGGTGTGATTTTGGCTCTGGTGTTGTGGACCCTGTCACTTTATGCTATGGTTGTGGTTCCTTTGTTTTGTATAGGATTGTTGGTGGTGTTTGTGTTCTTCTTTCTAGCCTTCATTGGGATAGTTCTCTATTCTCTTGTCGAGTTGTTGGGTTTGGAGGTTTCCTTGCTTATCTCCTACATTCTTGGCCTCGTTTGGCTTTGTTGCACTGCAATAGATGTTCCTTATTGTTTCATCTCATTTGAGGCCTTACATTGCCTTGGTTGTGGTTTTTCCTTTATCTTGTTTTGTATCTTCTAAGCGCACTTGGGAAAGGGGGTTTGTGTGAACTCTAGGTTTTGCTTGTCTCTATTTGTGGCGAGCATGATTTTTTTCTACTCTATTATCCTTGTTTAGCTCTTTCCTGTGGGGTGTAATGTGGTTTTTGAGGTGATTTCTCTCTTCGAGGCCACCTTTATCCCTTTGATGGTTGGGCTCTATTGTTGGTGCCCTATTTTTATCATTGAATCTAGGGTGTGTTCTATTGCTACATGTGTGGTGATAGGGGTTTTTTATGCTGGTACAACTCTGTTTATGCTGTTGAGTTTTTAGATGGTGTTTGAGATTATGGTTTGTGGTTGCCTATGAACGAGGTGTCCTTGGATCTCATGTTTAATGAAGCCTTCTTTGTTCTATCTCAAAGGGGATGGTTCTCTGGTTGTGTGATGCTATAGGTTGTTGACCTCCTGCAAAGTGTTTAGTGTGGGCTATCCCGAAAGCTCCTTTGGAAATCTTGACCCAGATGGATCATGGGGTTAAGGATTTTTTTATCACCCCTTCCTCTTTTCTTCATTCTCTCCTTTTGGGTCCTCAAAACATAAATCCTTTAGAGGTGGAGTTTTCTCCTTTTAGAGGTGGAGGTTGTGGACTTGGGGAGTTGAAGCTTTCTCCTATTGAGGTGGAGATTGGTTTAGTTGGTGGGGCTTGGTGTTGCTGCAAGAGGTCGTTGTTGCCTTTTGCTCTATTTTTCCTTTGAACTCTTCAATTGAGGTGGAGAGTTTTGGGATGCTGGAACAATTGCTCTGGTGCTAAACAACTTGTGGTTTCTCTTCTTGTCTCCTATTGAGGTGGAGATGAATATTGTTGATGAGATCATGACCTGCTTCTGGTGTGTTGTTTTTTTGATGTAGGTTGAGTGTTGTTTCCTTGGCATCATTTCTTGTAGTTTGGGTTTTGGGTCCCTTAAAACCTATTTTTTAAGGGTTTTGGGTCCCATTTAAAACCTGGAAGTTGCTCCTGGTTTTTTGGTGGCCAGGTGTTGGTTGACAGTTTATTGTTTTGTTGTGGTGTTTTTCATTGTTTCTCTTTTGTTTGTGGGTTTCATTTCTTGCTTCCATTGGCAAGTTTGTGGCTTTAGTGTTTGGAATTTTTCCTTTGTTTAGCTTTGTACAAGGTTCTCAGTCCTTTCAAAACCCTACTTACCTTCTCAAAAACATTTGTATTGACCTTTCTATATTACTTTCACTATGGAAACAATCCCCATAATATTTTCATCTTAGTTTTATCATTAACAAATGCAAGTCTTTTGCAAAGGTTTATGATGACTTGTTCTTTTCTACCAATGATCACATATTCAATCTATTGTATAGGGATGCTTAGGAATGCACACACTTCATTACTTGGAATGTTGTGTTTCTTGACTTTCTATGTATGTGATCTACCATTACTTTGTCCTACTAAAGATCACACTGTCCACTATGAAAGTTACTCACTTCTTTGATCTAATTAATCTATCCTTTTGAACGTAGGATTGTCCAATGTTCATGTTTAGCTTTGTCCTTTTGAATATAGGACTATCCTTTCATTTCATGTTCATTTCCAACTCATATCATCTAAGAAGGATTTCTTTGTACTCTTTTCTTAGGTATGTTCTTTCCACTTTCATAGAACTTTTACATAACCTATCATGTATATGTGAGAAAAGTAGGGTATTGTATATTGAAACACCAGCATACTATCTCCATCTACATCACATACTTCACAAGGGTTTGATAGAATACAAGGTTTGACATTCATATCTCATGAGATAAATCTTGCATTATTGTCTCATCTATAAGAAAGGTAGGTTATATAATGGTTGTTATAACTTTCTATGTACCTTACTAATCAAACAAAATAAAGGATAGTGTGTTAAAGCTTTATTATATCAAATTCCCATGTAAGGTTACCTAGGAATCATATGCCACCATCCATTTAAAAATGTTGATTGCTTTTTTTGATTCCTAAGAAAATCCTAGGCTCTTTAAAAGATTCATGTCCAATGTCCACTATATTTTCTCAAGGTTGCAAGTGATACATCTTATTAATAGTCCCCATGACTATCAAAAGTTCTTTCATCTTGAAGCTATAACTATTGTATTTTGTACATCCTCTGACTTTTAACTATCCTTATATTAGTCTTTAATCTCAATGTTGGTTTTTTTAAAAACTATTCCTTTGTCTCATGACCTATCCACTTGTTGTTTTGGTAATGTGTACTACAACTTGTCATCTTCATCTCTTTTCCTACCCTTTTGGACTATCATTTATTTCATAATTTCCATCATACTTAACCTATCATGTCTACTCATTGTTTTCTAGCTTTTTCAAAGGTTTCTTGGTCCATTTGATAATATCTTTGATTACTCTGTCTATCATTCTCTATACACTTACATGATGTCTTGTCTTCAACATATTGCCATGATTACTTCTACGATCACTATGCTTTCATCCTTTCCATTATCATCAACCATGCATGACTGGGATTTACATATTGTTTTCTCAAGGTTGCACTAGGATGTTTGAAAATCCTATAATGTGTATTTCTAACCCCTAAACCTTATTATGGATAACAATGCTCATGACATATTTTATCACTGTTTGGGTAGAGTCTTAATGTTTCAACAATATTTTTCAAATACAAAATATTTTCTTTAATCAACATGGAGGATTATATGTAAAGTGCATTCCATGAAGGCGTTAGGTCTTGGAGAACCTTGAACACATGTGGGATGGTGTTAACGATCCCTCAAAACTTATCTCCCTCTTCATGCAATGTGTCAAAACCTTCCCATGATTCCAACAACGTGGTGCTACTACTTCTTCTCTTCTTCAATGTGCCCCTTCTCAAGAGATGCTTGCTCTCTCGCATCAACATGAAAGACTCCTTGAATGCCAACAAACAAAAATCCCTAAACTTCCTCATGATACATGGGCTCATGGGTGAAAAAAATGACAAAAACTTAGCTTTTCCCTCTCTTTTCCATGGTGTGGGACTTGGTGAGACATCAAAATTAACTTGATCTCTTTACACTATTGGCACCTAAGGCTCATAAGGCTATTTACAAAGATTAATCTTTATAATTCTTCACAAATAACTATTGGACATAGGAAGGGGTGACCCTTTGGTGAAGTGGTGGGGCTTCTTTCCTGTAGAGCCAACAACCAAGGTTCAAACCTTGTGGGGTCTTTCCCTACCATGTCAACAATTGAGAATGTTTGACCTTGGTGTTAAGGGGAGAGCCTTTGGTGAAATGGTGGGGCTTCTTGCCTAGAGATCCAACAACCAAAGGCTCATACCCTTAATCATACAATTTAATTTTCATATTATGAGGACAAACAACATCAACAAAGAAATAGGAAGCTGATAGTGAGCGGTGGGAAACATAGTGGGGGTAGGATTTTGAATTCCCTTGTTGTAGAGGGTGAGGGAGATGATGATTTTGAGGATGAGACAGATGGGTTGTGACTGGTGCTTCTTGATGGTCAATTTATTGGAGTCGAAAAGAAAGTGGAGGACATCTCTTTGGGAGTTGTTGGTGATGGTTATCCTCTTTTGGCTTTTATGGCCTCTTTCCTACTTGTGGAAGATTTTGAGGATGAATCGGTTGGCTTGCGGCTGGAGCTTATTGATGATTGGTTTAGTGGAGTTGGCAAGGAAGTGAATGGCATCTCTTTGGTTGTTGTCGCTAATGGTTGTCATGTGCTTCTTGTGGTTGCTGCAGGGGGTTTATGTTTCTTGGAATGATGTTGGGGAGTTTTTTCCCTATTCCATGCATATCTTTGTAGTTGGGATGTTGTTTGAAGAGTTTTTACCTCTGGGAGTGCATTTTTAGAGGTTGTGGGGGGCAATTTGAGAGACATGTCCTCTAGTGTTGTTGTTTTCCTACTTCTTTGCAGATGGTGGTCGTCAAAGCTTTGAGCCCAATGATTTTTATTGTGAAAGCTCTATTTTTTATAGTCATCTTGGCCTAGTGGTTTGGTTTTACCCATGATGCTAATGTGGGTACTAGTCTGGTGGGTGATGGGAATCCTCCCATCATCAGTTTTTGTGCCTTGGTGGTGACTGGTGACTTTCTGGTAAGTAGCTTGTTCATTGTTGTTGATGTTGGTATGGGTGGGAATAATCATTCCTAGTTGTTTCATTTTTTACTCTTGGTTGGACAGTGCACTATGTTTTATTTAAAATCTCAAACTTCTTTGGTGTTAGTTGAATTTTTTCTTCCAAAATCAAGCTTTAGTGCTTGGTGTTGATCCCGTTGTGGATTTTGATATATTGAAGAGAATGGGACCAAATTTTTTTTGGTTTCTAGAGGATGCCAAGTTGCCCTATGGTCCCTTTATGGACATTGTTGATGACTTACGGTTGGCTGGGTTATTTTCAAATGTTTTTCTCATATCCCAAGAAGCCTTGTTTGATAAGACTATTATTTGGATCCCCTTTCAAAATATGAATTTTTTGAGGATAAAAGGGGAAATTTTTTATTTATGTTTTTTGGTTGAGCTATTTCAAATATGTATCCTAAAGGCTCAGGTGTGTGTGTGTGTGTGTGTGTGTGTGTGTGTGTGTGTGTGTGTGTTATTGTTGTTGTTGGGTGGAGTGATTTCAATGTTTTTCTTTAAGTATCAGTCCCTCCTAGTGTCTAAGGATGCGGTTACTCTTCTTACTAGAGTGGCTGCTTTTTGTTGGGTACTACAATTGCCTTCCATTAAGGTGAAGAATGCTCCCATTGAGATGGAGCCCTCTCCTATGGAGGTGGAGTTGGATGTTGTAGTTTTGGTGGGAATTTCTCTTCTCTTCTCTAGGTTTCTATTGAGGTGGAGCTTTTGTGTGCAAAAGAGTGGTGTCTTTGGTGGAAATGGATTTCATATCATCCTCTCCTATAGAGGGGAGCCCTCTCCTATTGAGGCAGAGTTTGGGTTGGCAAATTGGGTTGGATGTTGTTGTAAGAAGGCTATTGCTTCTTAGTGATTTATGGTGCTCTCTAACTCCCCTATGGAGGTGGGGAGTTTGGATGTGCTACAAGTGTTGAAAATCAGGGGTTTGTGGGTGCTCTTCACCACAAAGTTGGTTGTTTTCATTAGCTTAGTTTTTGTTGTTTTGGGCAATGGGTTAGTTGTGGCCTAGTTGACTCAGGTTGTGTTCATGATTTGTTAGGGTTATATTTTGATGGTTGTTGTTGGTATGCAAATTATCTCTCTAATAGATTTGTTAGTCTTGATAGGGTTTCGGGTCCCTTCAAAACTTGTTTGTAATGGGTTTTAGGTCCCATCAAAACCTGTTTTTCCCTTAATAAAAAACTATTAGACATAGGAAAAAAAATGTCACAATGAAAAAATATCAACAGTTAAATCATTGGTGAATATTGGGACTTGACTAGAGGGAGTATATCTCCCTAATTGGTGAATATTGGGACCTATTGGGAAAAGTTGAGTAATGGCTTTCTCTTTTGATGTTGTTTTATGACTGCTCTCCTTTTTTTGTCTTTTTGCTTCCAGATTCTCGGCTGCTATTTCATAATAGCTTTGTTATGGTTTATGACTTGTTGGTACATGGTGGATTTGATTAATGGTCTGCATAGCTTTAAATACTCTAGTATTAACTTTATGTTTTTGATTAATTATGGTTGGTCTATTGTTATGGTTATGATATATGAATTGTGTGCCACCCTGGATGTTGTTTTTTGATGTTGGCTAGTGGCGTTGTTTTCCACCCTATTTTTCTTTTTTGTTCATGTGGTTGTAACCATGGGACTAGGGCCCTTTCCCTGCTTATCTAATAAAAAATAGTTAAATCATTTAAACACATCACATCAAAGGTTTATAATTTTATTTGTAGTACAATAGTTTTTTGTCAATAGATATTGTACTTTGATTTGTTATTTATGCATCTTTCTTTTTTGTGTGGCATGTCTTCCTATCTTGTTTTTTAATAAAAGTGCTTGACTACTGTTAAGGAATTCAAAAGGATTTCCCTCTATTTTTAAACTTCTTTAAAGGTGCTTTTCAACATCATCAAGTTTCAGAAACAAGTGAAAACATAGACAAAAAAATTTCAAAAATCAACAAATGTAAAAACATAACCATAAAACCATAAATAAATTATGCTAGGAAGACCAAATTATACAAAACCCCATCCAAACATAAAACAGACTTTCTAAGTAAATTTATAACAATATAAACAATATTAATTCAGTTATAAAAACTATATACCAATCATCAATTACATTTTATAATTAAAAATAATGACAGATAACTAAATTATTCTAACCCTCTTAATTATATTTACATTCTTAATAATTTATTTAAATATAATTAAAATTTACTATTTTATATCAATCTATTAAAATTAGATTAATATAAGTTTAATTTATCTTTGAACAAATACATGTGTTCTCAACCCCATGAAACTTGGGTTATTTTGTCGGTCACTCCTTACTCCTCCAAGTGTATTCCCATTCATCATCTCTATCAAAATAGCTTTATAAATACAAAAACTAAAAGTTGGGATATACCCCTTGCTTTTAATATCACATGTATAACAAGATGACTCCTTGAAAATACATTTTATATCCCAACTTTGTTCTTTTGTTGTACAAGTGGAATCTTTTTCCTTATTTATCTTTTTCTCTTTTAATATCCCATTCATTGGAAATGGAGAAGGGTATAGCTTTTGATTTTTAAACCCCCTTACAAGAAAGATTTATTCTCTAACATTTGATATTATTAATAAGTTGAGATGTTTTATCTTTTTGAGGGAAAGGGTTTTTATTATGAGAAAAAAACATCTTTCAATCTTTAGTAGATTTCTAAAATGTTACATTGGGTGTATGTTTAAAATTTGATTATGTAAAATATGATATATTTTTTTAGTGTATTATTTATCACAGTTCATTTTAAAAAAAGTGTAATTAGGTTAGGTTTGTGTTCTACGTGATTTTGATGGATTGAATCTTCTATTCATGACAACTTAACAAACGAACAATCTATAATTTAAATATATGTTCTCTCGTAATATAACAATCTACTCTACAAAGACAAAGATACCATAAATATCAGTATCTATATAATTCAATAATTTCTAGTCCCCTTCCTTCCCAACAAATTATAAATTTAAATGTTATCAAATTCAACTTTTTCATTGTTGACAAATTTTTAGTTGAATGGCTTAATCTCTATATAATCCTCATCTCCAAAAAAAAAAAAAAACATTTAAATAATTTAAACTCTACAAATTATAGTAACAAAAAATTATAATCCATACATTATACATAAAAACAATTATTTAAATTAATCTTAATCACATTGGTGTTTACCAAGTTCCTAACTACTTATTTTATTCAATATTGTATACACCGATGCTAATCAAATTCAAAGTAGATTTTACCTAATTATATATTAATTTCGACCCCTCATAACACTATATTAAAAATAGTGGTAATTAAAATATTTAACCTGGTACACATATCCACATTGTTTCTTATGTATGGCGAAGTGATTTTTTTAAATTTAATTAAAAATTTATATATAAATAACTTAGAGCTTATTTTGGCTTTATGCTTTGCCTAATGCACGGGCTTATCTCTACTACTCAAATGTACTCAAATAATAATATTAGAATATAGGTTAAAAATGTATATACTTTTAGTTTTTATATATTATATTATTTATGGAGACATTTTAATACATAGTTTGAATATATAATTTGATTGTTTAATATATTCATTGATTTCAATTGTGAAATGATCATTTTATTATATAAAATTATTTGTCTTAAAATATGTTTGACTTGTTTTTTATTATTTTTAAATTTAGGCTAGTTTACATGTGTGATCTACTTTTTTAAATTAGACAATGGACACAATTTTGTCTTAAGTTTTGTAAATTTAAATTTTCACTTTTCAAGGTTAACAATTTTGGGATATGATGATCATTTGTCACCATAAATATCAAAGTATTTAAATTGTATGTTTAAGGTTATATAATTAAATGAATTATGCAATAAATGTTTCACACAATCATATGTCATTAGAGATCACTAAAAAACATAAAAGAACAGACAAAAGCTTCTGTATTCACAAGATTTAGTCATCAATTAACATCAAACATCAATAAAAATGCATCAACATTTAGTATGTTCTTCACAAAGTCACCTAGTAGTCACAACTTGTTAAATACAACAAATTTTCACAATCTATAATGATTAGTACATGTCATTTATAGATTCAATTGTGTAAGATTTGTTTTTGCATCAACATTTTTTATCACACTTTGTGATCCATCATTAGGATAATAACATCAATAACAAACACACCAACATTCACTATCTCCTTCAAAAAGTCACCTAGTAGTCACAACTTGTTAAAGACATCAAATTTCCACAATCCATAATGATTTGTGCACATCATTTCTAGATTCAATTGTGTAAGATTTTTTTTTGCATCAATATTTTGGTTCACACTCCGTGATCCATCATTATGATAATTTAGAATCAATAACAAGCACATCAACATTCAATATCTCCTTCACAAATTCACCTAATAGTCACAACTTGTTAAAGACATCAAACTTGCACAATTCATAATGATTAGTGCATGTCATTTTTGGATTCAATTATGTAAGATTTGTTTTTGCATCAACATTTTGGATCACACTCTGTGATCCATCTTCAAGATAATAGAGAGATGGAAGACAAAAATGATGGATTGTAAAACAAGACTAGTTAATAAGAGGGGGGAGGGGGAGCTTGCATGATATTCAAATTTTATATTTAAAAAGATGAAACATATTAATAAATGATTATAAATATCAAATAAATATATCATTTAAACATACTACATATGCAAATGCATAATATATTGTATATGTAATATCTTATAATATGTACAAGTGATATATATATATATATAACACTACTAATGCCATGCAAATATCATATATAAATATGCATATTCATCTTATAAACCTATACATATACATACAATTAAACATATTTACCTTTTTATAAAATATGAATGCAACATAAGCATACGATGGATATATGAAATTAGGTAGCATATTTATGTATATGATAGAGCTATATATATGTTTATATAGATACACATATATATTGATACAAATATCATTTATATATATTTCAAATATATTATATATGCATATACATAACATGTCTTACATATAATATGATATATATAAAATTGATGGTATCATTTAATTATAGATAAAATATGTGTTATATAGAAGATATTGAAATAAATATCAATTAAAAATATATGATATAGGTATAAGATGAACATAAATAAAACTAAATGAACTCTATATAGATAAAATTTCTAAACATAGACAGGGTGGGGGCCTAGCTCGATTTGCTACAAGCATCCTATTACATGCAAGAGTTCACGAGGTCTAGTATCCCCGTCCTTGTGGTACTAGAGGGTGTGTCATGCCAACTCCACCAATCACGTGAAAAATAAGTTTGCCAGGTGCACTGCAATTTATAAGGGCTACCGATTCTTGTAGTATAAAAGAAAAAATAAAAAATCTAAATATAGATAATTTATTTATATAGACCAACACACACAAGTGGACACAAGCAAGTCATACCTATAAGATAGATATAATAAGTGGAATTATTTTATATAATAAGTATATGCATATTTAAATAAACATTCTAAATAAATAAGACAAATGAGAAATAATATTGAGTAAGGGAAATCGATAATAAAAAAGGACATAAGTATAAGATGCATATATAAGAGAACAGTTGATTGGATACATATGCATGTGGTTAAAACACAAGTAAAAGATAAATATAAGGGGATACATGATTAAATATATATGTGAGAGTATGAGAAAGACCTATATATCTTATATGATTATATCGAATTAGTAAAAAATATGAAAAATACATGATGTATATATAGAAATTAGGTAGTCAACAAGTATATATATATATAACCATATTATAAGCTATTATATACAAGAGGTATATAATATCTTATAATATGTTTATATACCTATGCATAATAAATGAATAAAAATAGTATTTACATATATATCATTTAAACATATTACATGTGCATGTATATAATATGTCTTATGTATAATATCTTATAATATGCTTAAATGATATGTATATCATTGGTGATATTATTTGATTATATACAATAAATTTCTTATGTACAATACATTAAAATCAAATATCAATTAAATAAATATATAATTAATCTAAACATATTTAAGATAATTAAATATACTTATCTTTTTTAGAAATATGAATGATATAAGCATAAGAAGTATATATAAAATTAGGTAGCATATTTATGTATATGATAGACCTATATATATGTTTATGATGCATGGTTAAAAGATATATGGTATATCATTTAAGATGTATGTGTCAAAGGCATACCATAAATAGTCAAGTGCAAAAATATGGGGGACCAAAAAGTGGTCATGCCACTTTTTGGTCCCATACAAGACATAATGCAAGCACATTGTAACATGCTTGCATTACAGGTTGGTAGTAATTGAGCCTAGGCTTGCTCATTACCAAAACATAATGTACTCACGTTTCCAAGAAGCAAAAGAGCTCTCTTTCTCTTTCCATCTCTCTTTGTACCACTTTATATAACTCACTCTCTCTCTCTCTCTATCTTCCTCAATCTATATACATGAAATAAACATATAAGTATAAGTGAAATTTACATATGGACATTTACTTTCTTATACTTTAAGTTATATTTCATTTATATAGTTTTAGAATGTTTGAGAATGGTTTTGGATCTCTAGGAGTTATAATGCAGATTCTAGGTTTGGAAGATCCTGCAATTTTTTAAGCTTAGTCAAATTTTAGTAATTAGAAAGCTCCTATCATCTTGCAATTATCTAAGGGTAACTTTGCAACTATTCAAAAACATCATCAAGCCTCTCCCTAAAAATAAGAGGACCTATTCTTATGCAAGAGACCAAAAAGTGGTAGGGGTGAGCCCCCACACACCCAGTCAAGAACGAAGATCCAAACACAACTAAAACAAAAACCTTTGAATTAGGAAGATAAGAATGCTCCATTAACGACACTACCTCCCTACCTCTCTATGTCTTTATCTCTCCCTCTACCTCTCTCTACCTCTCTATCTAATTCTCTCCTAACTCCATCTTCATCTCTACCTTTATCTTCCACTCTTTGTCTCTATCTCTAGATACCTCTCCTCTCTATCTATCCCTCTCTCTCCTTCTCCCTCATCCTAGACATCTATATCTATATCTCTATTTGCCTCTATCTCTCTACTCTATCTCTATCTCTCCATATTTTTCCTTTTATCTCTCCCTTTGTTTACCTCTATCTCCTTATCTCTCTCTCTCTTATATATATATATCCCCCTCTCCCTCCCATCCATCTATGTTGGTGTCCTATCTCTCCCCATACATCTTCTCTCTCTCTCTACCCATCTTCCCATTTATCCACCTCTCCAGCTCTATCTCCCCACTCCCCTCATTTCTTCTTTATCTCCCCTCTCTATCTCTAAAATTCTCTCTCTCTCTCTCTCTATATATATCCTTATATCTCTCTATCACTCCATCTGACCATCTATATCTCTCTCTTTTATCTCTCTACCTCCTACCTCCATATCAATCTATATTTATCTCTCCCTTTACCTCTCTCTATCTCTATATCTATTTCTATCTCTCTCCCTCTATCTCTTGTTATATTTTCTCTTTCTATCCATTCCTCTCTTCCTCTCTCTCTTCTTGTAATATGTAATATGCATGTGCCATATGCATATATATATGCATATATATATACATATATATATACATATACATATATATATATATATTTATATATATATATATATATATATATTTGCCTCTCTATATCTCCATATTTCTTCTTCTATCTCTCCCTCTCTTTATCTCTATCTCCTTATCTCTCAATATCTCTTTAACCCTATATCTCACCATTTCTCATTCTCTCCATCTTTATATACTTATCTCTCTTTATCTCTCCCTATTTGTCTCCCTCTCTCCCTCTCTATCTCCATATTCATATTTATATCTATTTTCCTCTCTATCTCTCCCCCTATTGGTAATGTGGATTAATTCTCTTTTTTATTCAATTTTTTTGTTTTAGCTATGTTTGGATCTTAATTCTTGATGGGGGTGTTAGGGGATTTCTCCTCCCGCTTCTATCACTAGGGGAGAGAAATAGAGACAAGAGTGAGGATAATTAGAGAGAGGTAGGTAAAGAGAGATAGGGTTGAGGGGGGAGGGAGGGAGAGGTAAGTAGAGAGAGAGGGAGAAGATAGAGGATATATACGTATATATAGATATAAGGGAATGCTTGATTATTCTTTTGAATAGTTACGAATTCACCCTTAGAAAATTGCAAGATGATAGGAGCATATTGCTTATTGAAATTTGAAAAGTTTGAACAATTATAAGATCTTCCAAAACCTAGAATCTACATTATAACTCCTAGAGATCTGAAACCATGCTCAACATCTTGAAACTATATACATGAAATATAACTTAAAGTATAAGAAATTAAATGTTAATATGTTTTTGATTGATTAAGTAGGGAAAGGGCCCTAACCCTTGCAAAAAGGTACAATAGACCAAAAAATAGCATTTAGTCAAAACAACACAAAGAGGAAGCAGAACAGAGAAATGCTTCCCCAACCAACCAACCAAAAACTCAACCTATGCCCTTCACTTCAAACGAAATATCCCTATCAGCCATAACAAAAAGGAAAATCTAGACCATTTTAAAATCCCACCACAAAACCAGGTTATAACTGCATAACCTTACGATAGTGTCCAACTTTAAACCAAAAACTCTAATATAGATATGACTAGAAATATTTAAGTCTAGGCACCAATGACCAAAGTCAACATTAAAACAACTTAGACTAACAAAAAATACCATAGTAACAAGTGATAGAAAGTGAGAGAAACAAAAGACTGAGATCAATTATCCTCACTCAAATTCCAAGCCTTCAGCATGTCTTCGACAGTGTCTTCAAACTTCTCTTTGGGATCCATCATTCTAGACAAGTCCGCTTCATCATCCTTCGCCATTTTCCTCTACTGCTTTTTAATTTTACCTTGACCCAAAACCATGGGCATCACAACCTTTTTCATAACTGCATCAACCACCCTACATAGGCTCTTAACAAAATTTTCAAGAGCCTGGAATTTGTTGTCCTTAGCTTCCTCTTGCAAAAGTTTTTCTAACATTTTCATCCTTTCCTCCACCCTTTGAATTCTAGCTGTGTCAGAACCCAGCAAATTCTCTTCCCCAGGGTTATTAATCTCCATTGCCTCTATGTTATTGGTGTCATCAACATTTTCCACATCCTTGTCATTGTCCTTATCAACTTCCTGCATCTCTTCTTGCTGCGAATCCCCTTCCTCATCCTCATTGCTAGCATCATCCTCGTCTTTCGACACTGATTCCTTTTCTTCAATAGACTCATCCCCAAGGCTATCCAAAATTTCCTCAGGAGAGGAAGCAAAATCCTCTCTTACCTTCTTCCCTTTACTATCCTGGGACCCAATAGCACACTTTTCATCCGAGCTTCTTGAATTTTTGCTGCTATCAAACCCTTTTGATGCCGCCAAAGCAAGCCTGGTAGACCTGTGACCCACTGGTGTAGAACATTCAGGACTAATGTCCTTATCATCCAAAATCGTGATAGTGTTGGTATCAACTCCCAACTCTTGGATGAACATCTTTCTTTTTTTGTTCATAGCATGGATAGTAGGAGCAACATTATGTTTTTTTGGAGTGACTTCAAGCAGGTCCGACCAAGCAGGGTCAACAGGGTTGGGAGGAGAAGTCTTAGTAGATTTTTTGGTCAGGGTGTGGCGACGGATTTCAATAAGCTCGATTTTAACAGAGCTTTTGGGGTTAGGGTTTTCAATCGAATTAAGAAGAAGATTTCTCTGCAGGGAAGTAGCTAAAACATACTTGCATATAGCATGAATTAGACCCTCCAATGTAATGGCACATTAGCTCCATTGGTTAGAATCTGACTCAAGGATGAAAAGAGGAAGAAAGGCAAGTTAATCTTCTCAAGGTGTCGAATATGGTTTAGGATCAGGAAGTGGTAGCCATGAACAAACTGAAACCTACTTTCAAGCATAAAGTAGTTCATCACAAAAAAACACACATTGTGGTACAGGGGAGGAAGCAAAACCCTAGAATAACCATTCTGGAATCTTAGTGCTTTTTCTTTATCCTTAAAAAATTTCTCAATATAAGATTGGTACTTGCCATTACTTACCTTCCCCACTTTCTTCCCTTTGTATGTCAACCCCGTCTCCATAGCAATGAGCTTAGCATCCACCATGAAATGTAGAACACCTAGCTCCACTTCTCTGTCCTTTTAGGCGTTCATGAACTTGTAGCTTAGTTGCTCGTTATATCATTCCATGGCAACAAAGTATGAGGTAAAACTAACCTTCTCAAATAGACCCCACAACTCTGAATTCTTCCTCAGAGAATCATATTGTTGTGGCATTGTCCTCTTTTTGGGGCCTCCCATGGTGTTATCCTTGCAAAAATAATTCTTTGGAAGGAGAATAAACTCATCTTTTTGTCCCTCTTCGTTCACAACAGTCACAACCAACAGTTCAAAATTCTTAGTATTGAGAGAGACCTTGTGGTTTTTCATTTGAGAGGATAATGGTTCGAAACTTCTAGTAGGTTGTTTAAAATAATCACTTTTGAAACAAAGCCAATTTTCACCTTTTTGAGCCCCTTCATTATGAACTCTGAAAACTCCACCACCCTTAGTATTCATGATTATTCTTATTTTAATACTCTCCTTCTCATCAGCACTAACACATGTCAACGTTTCTTTTCCAAAATCAAACTCAATATTTTTAGCGGTGCAAATGGTGCTCCCAAAAATATCATTAAAAACTTTCTTTTTGGAGCACGAGGTAACCCAAATAATCTATCCTTTCCATCTCACTCTTTTAATATATTTGGGATTTGGCATATCTCTACACACGTACCACCCATTCCATCTTGTCAACTCGCCCAGATGCCACTGAGGATAAACCCACTTGATAGATGGACGACAAATCACTCCTCTTTTAATTATTTTTATTTTGTCCATGATTAATCCACTCTCCCATTCTTCCCTTCGCTCCTAATCTATCCATAGCAATTATTTCTTTTATTTGGTTAGATAGATTGAAGAAATCCCAATATTTTAACATCTCCTATCTAAGGCCAAAGTTTTCCATAGCATCAACAACCTTATCGCCTTCCCTAAAAGTATGGTACATCTTGTAGGTTTGAAAATACTACAACATATTTTTACAATCATCCATTAGGTATTTTATTTCCCAAGGTGCCTCATCTATATTTTTCAAATAATCAATAATAAGCTTGGAATCGCCTTCAACAATAACTTTCATATACCCATTGTCTTTAATGAGGTAGCTTATTCCTGCCCAAACAGTAAAGGATTTAGCAAAATTGTTAGTTGCTGTACCTAGGCCCTTACTGTATCCTACCACATAGGTGTGTCGTTCATCTCTAACCACTCCACCTGCTCCTGCTAGACTAGGATTCCCTTTTGAACATCCATCAAAATTTCATTTTACCCATCCTAGATCTGGAGGAATCCAAACAGTGTTGCTTCTGATAATCTGTTTGGCCCAATTAACATTATTAAGGTCATGGGAAATCCCCCACTATTGTTTGATTCTCAACTCTCAATAGGAAGGCTCTTTCCTTGACTGGGTGTACTTGCAACTTTCAATGTTTTCTTGAATATGTTTCCTTATAAGCATACATAGCTCCTTACTATTTTTAGCAACGTCTTTAAATATTCTATTATTTCTCTCTTTCCACAAACCCCAAGCGAGGAACGGGGGAACTTGTCTCTAGAGGTCAAGAATTATTTTGTGAGAGTAAGGACATAAGCTCCACCCTTCAACAAAAAAATTGATTGAGGTAGGGAAAACCCATTCCACCATAGGATTTTTTAAGAAAAAAGCCCAAACTTCTTGAGCATAGGAGCATTGAAAGAACAAATGCATAATAGTTTCTTCTTCTTCATTGCAAAGATAACATTTATTGACTAAATACCAACCTCTTTTCTTAAGATTGTCAATTGTGAGATTCTTACCATGTATCACAACCCACCAGAAGTAATTAATCTTGGGGATTAAGTTCTTAATCCACACCATGTTCCAATTAAATATTCCAAGGTTCAGGGGATGCACTTCCATAGTCTCATAGGTTGACTTAACCGAGAACCTCCCCTGAAGCATTTTTTGTCCAAATCCATTCATCCTTTCTGTTTCTTGAAAAAAGGTTAGGATCCCCAATTAGTCTCAACAGAGAGTCCAGAGCAACATCCCAATTCAGTTGTCTACCACCCCTAAGAACATCATTATTCAAATAGTATTTAAAGTCAATCCATTGTGGTTTCAATCCTTCCCATTTTAAATAATTAGAAACCTTCTTGTCAATGCTTCTTTTTAGCTTGATTCTTATTTGTTGAAGGTTGTCATTAGTAGAAAAAGGAACACAAGAGGACCAAGCATCCTCCCAAAAATTAGTACTAAGCCCATTTCCAATTCTCAAATTTGCTCCTTTAGTGAGGGTTCCTCTAACTTTTATCAGGTTATTCCAAAAGACAAAGCCATAAGGTAGCTCCTTTTTCCTGAGAAAACAACAAGCATCCTTATTGTTCAAGTATTTAACCCACAGGATTTGTACCCAATCATTTTCTCCTTCCAAAAGAAACCAACCCATTTTTTCCACAAGAGCTTTGTTAAATATTTTTATTCTTCTAATTCCTAGACCTCCTTCCCTCTTTAGTGTGCAAACAATTTCCCATTTGATGAGTGTCATTCTTTTTCTTTCTTCCACTCCTGACCATAAGAATCTTCTTTGAATCATTTCAATTTTCTCATCAATATAGGCAAGGATGTTGAATAGAGATAAATAGTAGACATGTATATTTTGTAAGGAAGCTTTTAGAAGTTGAACCTTCCCAACAAAGCTCAAAAATTTTCCATTCCACCTAACAAGTTTCTTTTGGATCTTTTCCATACTATAATTCCAGTAGTTACTGTTGGGCTTTCTGGATATTAAAGGTAGGCCCAAATAAGTAGCTGGCAAGTCCACCTCCTGGCATCCTAATATATTTATAACTTTATCCTTAATAATCTGGCTAGTATTGAAAAAATAGATATTACTTTTCTAATAATTCATGAATTGGCTAGATATTTTAGCATATTGATCAAGAATAGATTTCCATTGTTTTGCTTCTAAAATAGAAGCCTCTCCCATGAGGATAGTGTCATCAATGAAATGTTGGTGTGAAGCAGGGGGGAAGGGAGGAAGCAACACATAAACCTTCTAAAGTTTTATTAGCAAGCTATTTCTGAATATTACGGCCCAAAGCTTCAACAATAATAACAAATAGGTAAGGTGAGAATGGGTCCCCCTGTCTTAGGCCAGGACTCGAAGAGAAGAAGCCTTTAGGAACCCCTTCAATTAGGACAAAATACTTTAGAGTAGTGACACAGGATCTGATAAGATTGAGGAATTTACCATTAAAGCCAAATTTTTCAAGAACAACAAATAAAAAATTCTAAGAAACCTGGTCATATGCTTTAGAGATATCCAATTTCAATGCCATACCCTATTTTTTGCTATGATCCATCAAATGTAAAACCTCATGAGTATAAATAGCTACATCTAGAATTTTTCTTCCTTGAACAAATCCCTTTTGATTAACTGCGATCATTTTATTCAAGATTAATTTCAGCCTATTAACCATAATTTTAGAAAAAATCTTGTAGGTGGTGTTACACAAACTAATATGCCTATCATCATTCATAAAAACAACATCATTAGACTTAGGGATTAGAGCAATAAAATTGGTATTCATCTGATTTAAAAGCCTTCCCGATCTAAAGAAATCCCTAACCACATTGCACAAGTTAAGAGAGACTATATCCCAATAGACTTGGAAAAAATTTGGGGGAAATCCATCCGGTCCTAGCACTTTAAAAACACCAAAAGAAAAAACAACCTCTTTCACCTCATTCATAGAAATAGCTTTAGACTATTCTTTTAAATCCTACTCTATGATAACATGAGGGATGACTTGCAGAAAATCATCCAATTTAGAATTATCAACCTTTGGTAGCTCAAGAAAGTTTGAAAAAAAGGAAACAACCTCCTTGGCTGTGTCCTCTTCATTAACAAGTATTGTCCCATTAGAAGTAATTAAAAACCCGATCCTATTTCTTCCCCTGTGTTTCAAGGTGGATTGATGGAAAAAATTTGTATTTTTGTCCCCTTCCCTTAACCATTGGATTCTTGATTTTTGTTTCCAGAAAATTTCTTCCTTTTTATTTATTTTATACCATTGAGATCTCAACTCCCTTTCTTTGTTACATGTCTCATCATCTATAAATCCTAGCTCCATAAGATCTTGAATCTCCTTAATTTTCAAGTTTAATTCTTTCTTAGTGGTAAAAATATTCCCAAACGAATATTTGTTCCACCCTTTGACCTTTTCTTTGACTCTTTTCAACTTCTAAGCTAATCTATACATGGGAGTGCCATCACAAGGTAGATTCAACCATTCCTCAACCAAATATTTGAAGTCCGAATGAAGCAATCACATTATTTCATATCTAAAAGGAAAAGGCCTTCTAGTCATTTTATCATCCCATTCTAGGAGAAGAGCACTATGGTATGACCCTATTCTTGGGAAAGTGGTAAGAGATAGATCCTGCAGAATGTTCCAATTAGAGGAAACAAGAAATCTATCCAATTTAACTTGGATAAGATGACTATCCTACTACCTATTTGACCAGGTAAAGAGAGAACCATTCAGAGGAATGCCCATTAACCCTACAAAGTTAAGGAAACTAGAAAGGTCCATCATACTATCAAAAAATTCAACAAGACCTCCACTTTTTTCAGAGGGGTATAATGGGGAATTAAAGTTCCCCCCAAGCATCCAAAACTCATCTTTTCTATTGGCTATGATTCCTTCCAGCATGTTCCATAAATAAAGTATGTTCAATCTTGAGTTAGGACCATAAATATTGACCAAATTCCATTTGACCGAGGCAACATTATCTTCCAAACTGACCAAGAGACTATTTTTATTACTCAAATTCACTCTTCCAACAAGCCTAGAAGAGTCCCAACAAGTTGCAATCCCTCCAAAGGCTCCCTCAACATCACTGACTTCAAAACTAGCACCAGACCAAAGCCATTTTAGCGCTTTCTCAAAGCTATCTTTTTTCATTTTAGTTTCTTGAATCAATAAAACATCCGATTTCACATTAGCCAAACAAGCTTTTAACAAATGTTGTTATTAGGGTTCATTAAGTCCCCTTACATTCCAAGATAGCATATGCATTAGAGCAAAACAGGAAAAGCAGTATCTCTTGATACTACTCAAAGAGGGAGAGGAACTCCCCTTACTTCTTTCTGGATTTGCTCCCTACCATGGAGTCAAGAGTTCTTTTCTTACCTGCAACCACATCTCTTGTTGTTTATTTAATTCTTGAATCTTTTAATTGAGGTTTGTCCACTTTGTTATTTCCTCCTACATCCAGTTTCTTCTTTTTCCTTGATTTTGTATTTATCCAATCTTCATCTATCAAACCCTCTTTTTGGGGAGAAAAGAGTTTATCCAGCCTTTATTGTTTCCATCTTTACCTTCCTTCTCACTTTTATCTTCTGGCGTGTGATTCTCCCCCAAAAAAGGTTCTATTGTAGGGCATTCAGGAGAGTCAATTTTTCTCTTTGACTAACAATCTCACCCTCCTCAGGAAGCTCACCTTGCTATTCACCTCCCACTGGAACTTGAGAATTTTCCAAAGAAGGTAGGGAGGAAAGCCCATCAACAATCTCCTCCAAAAAAGTACCAACCACATTTTCCTTTGAGACATCCTCATTTAAGGTCAAACCTTCCTCCTCTTGCATCTTTAGAAGAGGATCCCTTGCCTTATCTGATAGCATCAAAGCTTTAATAGGAGTTGTGGTTTCAAGCTCCTTCATCAAGTTCATAAGAACCACATTTTTCAAAGGGGAACTCTATTAGGTTTCAATTTGAGGCTTCTTAGGTTCCAGAGGGGATTTGTTGCACGCATCTTGTAAATTTCCAAACTTATTACATCCTTTTTAGAATACCATAGCTTTTTCATACTCCAATGGTTGAACCCATCTTCCAAATTTTGATTTTAAAGTAACATAGGTGGGTAAAACTGTGTTGACAACAACATTCACACACATTCTAGCATAAACCAATCGTGTCTTAAGAAGGGTTACTCTATCCATCCTAACCAAGATCCCAAAAGAATCAACAACCCCTTTAAAAACATTTTGGTGCCAAAATTCCAGTGGCAAACCAGGGAGCTTGACCCAGGTAGGGGCGACTTTCCCCAAGTCAGCAGAGGCATCAAACCTGGTTTCCCACTTACACAAAGACATAATATTCTTAAAATTTTTATCGAAATCCCATGGGCCTCCCGTGAGAACCTTTATCATATCCTTGGGTATAACAAAGGTAAACAAAAAAAGTCCTTTAGGCATAGTGCAAATTGAAACACTTCCCTTGAGATTCCAAGTGTAAGTGGCCCACTTGCATACCTGGTCAATATTTGGACAACCAACAAAGAAATTACCCACCAAGGATAGCTTTAGGTGTGCCATTCAGGGAAGGAGCAAAGTGCTTAGGTGGGGGAGCCCTAATGGGGCCCCCTCCAAATCGATTCATCAAGCTACAAAAGATTAGAAATTTGAAAAAAGGAGTGCACACGCAGAGAGAAGACTCTTAAATGTTAATATGTTAATGTCACTTATACTTAAATTTTTATTTCATGTATATAGATTAAAGAAGAGGGAGAGTGTGAGCTATATAAGTAGGTAGAGAGAGATTGGAAGAGAAAGAGAGATCTATTTTTGCTTCTTGAAACATGAACATGTTATAATGCACTCACATTATTATTTTATTTGGGTATTTCCAACCCTTAGAGTTGGATTTCCCTTAGGAGTCCAATCCAAAGGGTTGGAATTACATGCCAATGCCCATAGACATGTTTTTGTAAGTTCTAAAAAAATGACACAATGTCAAGTGGTCTCTCCAACAAGTTTGCATGAATTTCAATGTCAAGTTAAAAATAATAATAATGTTAAGCTCTCTCTTATCTTTCTAACCCTGTAATTTTTTCTACATTTCAATTATGTTAAGGTTTGATCTTTAATTGCTTTTTCTAGTGTCCTCACTTTTTGTCAAGAACCTACATATGGTGTTTTTAGCTTTATTTTTAACTTGTTCATCAAAATTTTAAAAAAATACATATTTATAAACTAGACTTGTTCTATACAAGTAAAAAATGATTTTTAATTAATTTCTAAAAATTTAGGCCCGGGCGCACGCTCAATTTTTTTATTTTTTAGAATGTGTCCACTTTGAAAATTAGTAAAAAATCATATATTCATTAATAAATTAGTAGAAAAATTGGGCATAAACTAAATGGAATTAGCTAAGTTTTCACCAAAGTGATTTTTGAAATACTATTTTTTTATTAACATTTTATGGAAGCCACACTAAACGCTATGTTATATTTTTTTGATAAAAATAGGAGCACTTTGTGTGGCTCCCTATTTGAAACCCTAAATCTCCACCATTTAAAAACAAAAATAATAGTCTAGAAATTAGATTCAAAGAACTACGACTCTTGTTCTTGTTGCATCTTCAAATTTTGAGCATAACTTTCTTCAATTTCTCATCTAAGATTATTTTTCCCTAATTTTAGAAAAAAAGTGGCCACTTAAGACCTCCTTTTGGTCCCCCATTTCCCTGCACTACCCATATATATGTAAATAATATTTTTATTCATTTTCTTATATATATATATATATATATTTATAAGTATATAAATATATTATATATATTATATTCCTCTATCACATGTATATATATATATGTTTATGGTATGTCTTTATATATAAATGATATATATAAAACACATACATCTTAAATGATATACCATAAACATATATATAGGTCTACTATATACATAAATATGATATCTAATTTCATATATACTTCTTATTTTTCTGTCATATTCTTATTTATAAAAAGATAAATACATTTAATTATCTTATATGTTTAGATTAATTATATATTTATTTAATTAATATTCAATTTCAATATCTTATACAAGACATTTTTTAATATAACTAAATGATATTGTCAATGATATATATATATATATAATTTAAGCATATAATAAGACATTATAGATAAGGCATATTATGTACATGCATATGTAATATGTTTAAATGATATATTTAAATGATATTTATATTAATTTCCTTATATATGTATAGTTATATAAACATATTATATTATATACCTCTTATATAATAGCTTATAATATGGCTATGTACCTGTAGCATCGAAAACTATCCTTGAAAATTTCACACTAGGTTTAGCTCCCCCCTGTGTGCTTGGACCTAATTATGCATTTAATTACCCATTTTATGAATATGTATTTTTGTATTAATAATAGTTGGAACAATTAGATTACATTGTATGCATAGATAGTCACAGTATAGGATCTACTAAGTATCAATGTTGACTTGATCAACACTTCCTAAATAGCTAGACAAAAAGTCTCTTAAGCCTATATCACTCTATACAAGATTATACAAAATACATGTAGTTATGTGTGATTAGGGTTGAATACATAATACAAAAAGATTTCTAAAATACATAAGGGGACATTAATTAACTTTCATTCCAACATTCTTTCTCTCACTACAATCATCCAAAGAGCCCTAGTTGACCAATCTATTGATGGCATCTAGCTCATCATTGGAGAAGATCTCTTTAATCTTGTAGTTGTCATTAGTGAATAGATTTGGTTTTGTTTCTTCCTTGGTACTCTTTCGTACAACCACTTTTTCATTAAACTTTTTCTTGAAGGCCTCCAGTGCTTTCATGAAAATCTCCAAGCTTGGTTGTCCCTACTACCAAGAATTCCCAAACTTTACATCGTTTTGATGGATTAGCACTACCCCATCTCTTAGCAACTTTAAAAACTTGCTCTCCCCTATCTCCAAGGTGGCAATTACCTGCAAGGCAACATTGAAGAATGTGAGTCTTTTGATTGACTCAATAAATGCCCTCCGAACCCCACTGTATTTGTCCTCATTTCTTGCCTTCCAAATACACCAAATAATTTTAGTAGATAAGGAAAACCAAAACAAATGCATGTCATTACTCATCTTTTTATCATTACCCATCAAAATTTCTTTCTAGTTTACTTTCCCATAACTCCCCCAAATATTTAAATCATTACAAAATAGATTCCACATACCATTAACAAAAAAATAGTCAAATAAAATATGATGTATGGTTTCAGGTACCTTGCAAATATTGCACAACTCAATGTCAGCATTAATCAACTTATAAGGAACTTTTTGCAATATTTCTAGCCATCGAAAACAAGTCTTTTTTGCATCTATTATATTTAGCCACAAAGAGTAGAATATTTTTTGCCATCCCTTTCTTTCAAGATTGGTTTTCCAAACCTTATTTAGGTAGTCGGTAGGGGTATTAAAATTATTTATTTCTTTATAGACGAGTTTGGCCTTAACCTCATGGAGAGGGAGAGTTCCCTTCCATAATACTTCAGCAAGCTTCTCATCCCAATTTTCAATATTGAGATTTGGAAGCCAATTTTTGCAAGCGTCTTTAATAACGGACTAAGTTCTAAAATTAGATTGGGGTAACCCATAGTCCTCTTTTAATTGGTCCCAACCTATCAAATTCCCATCCCTTATGATATTGCTCAATTTTTTAATACTAGCCTTCTTTCATTTTTTTGCAGAGCAGCCTTGTAACAAGGCCAATGGTTTCTCATTGTGTTCTAGATTCCACCAGATAGATCTATTGGGATGGACTATATTTTTGTTGAGACCAATTACTAGAGGGAAAGTGAAGTTATCCCTAATTGATTCCCAAGCCCTCCAGATGCTTCTAAACACCATTGGACTTGCAGGCACTATTTGATACTTGGTAATGAACAAATCACTGAAAGGTAGTGCTTTCCAAGATTTAGCCAACTTAGGGACCACTTGAGAGATGTTGTTTCTGACCAATATTTTCCAGGGCTCATTCCCATAAAGGGATTTCATGACCCACTTGGCAGCTCGAGTAGTGCCATGTCTCTTTAGATATTTGAGGCCCAAGCCCCCATTAGTCTTCTCTAAACAACACCAATCCCACTTGATAGAAAGCATCTTCCTTTTACCTTTCCCATTTGACCACATAAATCCTTTGATCTTATTTTTCACTGAGCATTAAACTAATAGCTATTGAAGAACCATACAGTAGCAAAGTATAGAGTGTAATATGAAATAATTTCTTGACACACCTGGATCCTGCTAGCTAAGGATAGAAATTGCATATTCCACCCATCCAACTTCCTCTCAATTTTGGATTTTAGCCAAATCCACATTTCTTTTAGATTAGGTGAAATAGAGAAGGGGATCCCCAGATATATTAAACTTTCTTTCTCCCCCTATTGAAAATCAAAATTGTGTAGCCAAATAGGAGGTGAATCTAGCCAACCTAACAAAATGGAATTCAACCTTGAAACTTTAGCTCCAAAGGCAAGGCATAAGATATTAAGTTTATTCATTAGGTTGTTCAAGTTATCTTCTTGCAACTCCACAAAGATAGAGGTATCATCAAAAAATTGAATATTTAGGAGTCCATTTTGGTCCAAAAGCACTAGAACCCTCACCTTAGGGGAGTTATAATTATCTCTTAGCAACTAGTGTAGGGAATCATATGCAATGATGAACTAGGCAGGGGCAATGGGGCAACCCTTCTTGATGGATCTCTCTAATTGGACGACCTCAAAAATGAAACCATTCACCTCCACCTGAGCAGATGCATCCTTTAGTAGAATGCTAATCATGTTTGAGAAAGCTTAGGGAAAACCAAAGGCTTCAAGAGCCATTTTGAGAAAATTCCATTCCACCCTATCATATGCCTTTTCAAAATTCAACTATAGTATTGCAACATTTTGATGAGACTGTTTAGCCCAATCCAAAGCCTCCTAGCTTGCTAATAGGTTTTAAAGTATGTATCTTCCCTTGATAAAACTAGTTTGGGTGGAGTTTATGAACTTGGGGAGAATATTGGACAACCTTAAAGCTAGGACCTTTGCAAGCACCTTGTAAGAGATATTCAACAAAGTGATGGGTCTCTAGTTCTTAATCAAGGTCTTGTCCCCTTATTTTGGTAAGAGTTTAATGAGGCCTTGATTAATACAAGTTCCCAAGGAACCTTTGGATAGAGCTTCCATGTAGACCCGATGGAGATCATCACACACCCAATCAATGAAGACCTTATAGAATTCAACAAGGAGTCCATCCACCCTTGGAGACTTATCATTGCTCATTGAAGAGATTAATTTTTTTAATTTCTTCCTTGGTTATGATAGAAAATAGCATAGTGTAATCTTCTTTGGAAACTTTGGGAGGAATTAGGCCTTTGATTTTGTTTCTAGCCTCAAAAAAATCCCCCCATTGTCCTATGATTTAAACAGATCTTTGTAGAATAGAAAGAACTACAACAGGATATCATCTTGGATGGACAAGGTCACACCATTATGATAAATTTGATCAATTTACTCATTCAGGCCTTTGTCCTTAACATACTTGAAAAAAAAAAACTTTGAACCTTTGCCACCATTGTCTAGCCAATTGAGCTTGGCCCTGAATTTTAATCCTTGAATTCTATTTTTTTACAATTTCCTTAGGGAACTGTTAGCTTTGTTAAGTTCTTCATAGAGTTGATCACTCATAAGTTCTTTTTGAATCTTGGTTTCAACATTCAACAATTCATCTTGGAGGAAATTTTCCTCCCCTCTTTTTTTCATTTCCTTCTTTTTTCCTATTGTCTGAAAAATTATTCTCCATCCAACCACATTTTTATTCAACCTTTCAATTGGACTAGAGTCTTGAGTACCCATTTGTTGAGTTCTCTTAAGGTGTTTACAACCTCTATACAATCCTTATCACTCAACAAACCAGTGTTGAGGATGAAGTTGTCTCTACTCTTGGGGCTTATCTTAACACCATTATTTATGGTTATGATGGCCTTGATTGGGTGATGATCAGAGAGAGTATAAGGATAAACCAACACCTTGCTTTCACCATTGATGAGCTCAAAGATAAAGAAGTCCCTATTGGAATATAATCTATCCAACCTATAGTAAATTATTTCCCCCCCTTTTGAGCATTACACCATGTGCACCACACACTGTTACTTTCATTCTTCATGCCTTCAAGAGGATCAATGATGTTAAGCTCATTTATCAACCTAAACTAGTAATGATTTTCATTACCCTTCAGTCCATGTTGATACCACCTTTTTTATCTTCCTTGTTTTCAATCATATTAAAGTCACCACCAAGAATCCAAGGGACATTTAGGAGGCTGGTTAACTATTTCCATACTCCAATCCTCCCTATGTAATCATTTGGTGTGTAAAATGAACAAATGCCAAATTTGGTGTCTCCCCTCTCAAATATGGCCCACACAACTATGTTGTAGGGTGAAATCCCCGAGCTGGCTAAGTAAGGTTTCCATTTGTTAGCCATCAGAATGGCCACTCCACCTCTCCCCTTCTCATGTTGGGAAACAAGATGAATAAAGTTGCCCCAAACAAATTTCATGTTGGTTTCAAGAGTGAACCCAACTGCTTTGATTTCTTGCAACAAGACAAAGTCCTTATTTTTTTCCAGATTGAGAAACCTTCTCACCACATATTTCCTGCCAAGGGATTCCAACCCCCTGACATTCCAGGAGGTAAAATTAATCATCATTATTACCATTGGTAGAGTTGGTCTCTTTACTATCTCTAAATAACTCAAAGTATTTAGGTGCCTTCTCTTCAATTTCAACTCTTTAGGGTGAAGGAACAAACATAAAAATACTTGTTTTCTTTCTCTTTCCTTTAATGATCCCCATACTATTCTTGCTAATGGTTATAAAACTGCCTTTTTTCTAACCTCTTTTCTTAGGTTCTTTAGGAGGGAAAGGAGTGGCCTCCTTATTTAACTCCATTGCTTCTAGATTTGTGCCTTTATCCTTTGCAGGATCTTCCTCAACCATTAAGGTTTTTTTAGACACACTGGAATTTATGTTTTGGTCCCCACCATTGAAGGAGAGCACATGAATTTTAGGGCTTTCCTCACCATCATCATGTTAGGGTATGCAAGTCCAATGGAGGGGTTGGGGTTATCAACTACCCCTCTAGAGGTTTCAACATTATCCACAAACCACCTCCTAACCATTTCAATTAGGGAATCCATAGTGTCTTCTAGGGGGATGGGAAGGAAACACCACAAGCATTTGTGGGGACATCCCCACACCCCACCCAAACACAGTTATTGGCCACAACATCTTTGTTTGAGATAATTCTATCTTTAGCATCACTCCCTAAGGAGTGTGTTGAATACCCAGAATACTGAGAGGGGGGGTGAATCAGTATTCCATTAAACCAATTCCATAATAT
Source organism: Sequoia sempervirens (assembly GCA_007258455.2). Classification (NCBI taxonomy): domain Eukaryota; kingdom Viridiplantae; phylum Streptophyta; class Pinopsida; order Cupressales; family Cupressaceae; genus Sequoia; species Sequoia sempervirens. Next base: position 37,385 of record VDFB02180266.1, read on the forward strand.
CCATCCAAGCAATAACAAAATTCTAATAGTAACAACAAGTGAAAGCATGGAATCAAAAAAAGATGACAACACACATGAACACCAATATTTTTACGTGGAAAACCCAAAATAGGAAAAATTGCGGTGAGGATTAACTCACAATATAATATATCTAGATACAAAATATTATAATGGCTCACTGCCAGGACACACTGTCCTTGAAGGCTCACAACCTGAAATAAATTAAAAAACAAAGTATGGCTCACTTCCAAGAGATGAACTAAGATATAATGCACCTTACTTGAGCTGGAGTTCAGTTTTGATGAAGCACATTATATAAGACACTTCTATGTAAGTGTACTCAACAATTATGTCTAATCACATATAAAATTTCACACACACATTCTCTAACACTCATCATTTATCTATCACATATCTTTCTTGCCTCGATCATCTTCTCTCATTCTCACTTCTTCACAAAATTGTCTCACATATATATCATATACATTTTCATTCACTAATTAGGTCGCCCTAATTAGAGAAATCCCATTTTAAATAAAAACCAAGTTTGTCGGCCTATCCTCAAAAATAATATTTTGCTTCCCAACATAAACATATAATGTATGGTATTAGTTGGAATGGACTTAAGATAGATCCATTTATCGTTCACAACACAAGTTTTATCTTTTTAAGACAAGTTCATAATTAGGTCGGCCAAAGTTATACCTAAAACAATAAAACTCCAAACAAATATGCAATTCATCGAACATGTAACACAAAAAATTGTTAACACATCAAATTATCCTTTAGATGATACTAAATAAATTATCTTCAACTCCGCAAGACAAAATAATTAGCCATGAGAAAATGCAGAATCTCCCACAACAATGCATTGTACAGAAACTCACTGTAGTCTTCAAAATATAACACTGTCATTCATATCTTATGTATGTGTTCACCTATCATCACAAAACTTCGATGTAAGATGCATATTTTAGTCACAAATATATGTACAAATTCCTCTAGTGATATCCTTCTTTGAGGTAGAATCCAGACCAAAAAATTGATGATTTGAACCAGTATATAAGCATAACACTGTTTTCCAAACTGTACTGGTAACAATATCTTTCCAACTGTACAACCAAGTCAACCAAAATATTGTCAGTAGATGCAAATGATGTCGAGATAGAACATAATGTCAGCTTCTGATTGAATCTTACAAAATAAGATAATCTAGACCAAAATACCGGATCGACAGGCTTCCATTACCATAGCAACTACTAAACGATACACATAGTGTACATCAATGACAATCATTCAAATTCCATTGTTGGAATCAATGACAATCTTCCAATTTCCAACAGAGTGGGGGGTTACCTCCACATTGGCTAACATATTGACACCACTAGAGCTGCCGACAGGGGAGGGTTTTCTTCAATAGAGGGCTCCATCAGAATTGGTTTGAGGGGGCTAGCCTTGCAGGCCCACTCCATTGAGCTCTTTGGATTCAAACACATAGACAATATGTTTAATCAGGGAGGGGTTTCTATTTGCATTAAAAAAAAATTGAGAGCTACTAATAATTGTCTCTTCATTGACTTTAACACCATTTACATAAGTTTTAATAACTTCAATTTTGCTTTAAGAATTATTAAGTTCACCTCTTTTCCTTATTTTCTCTAATTCCAATTGTTGGGTGTTTCTTTTAATAGGGGTTGAGCCCCCAAAAACATTAGCAGATTCCACAACCGGAGCACAAGGAGATAGACCAAAACTAGAGTCAGAAGAGGGGACAAGAGAAGGTAGAGAGGGAACGGGGTCAACAAGAAGTAATTGCTCAAACTGATTGTAGACAACCACTAGCAGATGACACTCAAGGGAGGTAGGAAGACCAAGAGGGGAACCAAGGTCGAGGGAAGAGGGGAGACCCAAAGAAGGTGAGTCGATAGATGCAAAATTAGGGTGGGAGGAAGAAAAAAAAGGCTCAGGGGGAGAAAAACCATCAAAATCCAATGAAGAACTAGGAGAGATCCCAATCGAGACAAGGGGAGAAGAGCCAATGCCGTTGGGGCAAGAAACACCACTGGAGGGAGGCTCCACACTAGACACCATGTTATATTTTTTTGATAAAAATAGGAGCACTTTGTGTGGCTCCCTATTTGAACCCCTTAATCTCCACCATTTAAAAAAAAAATAGTAGTCTAGAAATTAGATTCAGAGCACTACAATTCTTGTTCTTGTTGGATCTTCAAAATTTGAGCATAACTTTCTTCACATTTTCATCTAAGATTATTTTTTCCTAATTTTAGAAAAAAAATGGCCACTTCAAACCTCCTTTTGGTCCTCCATTTCCCTGCACTACCCATAGATATGTAAATGACATTTTTATTCATTTTCTTTTATATATTTATAAGTATATAAACATATTATATATATTATATTCCTCTATCACATGTATAGATATGTTTATGGTATGTCTATATATATAAATGATATATATAAAACACATACATCTTAAATGATATACCATAATATCTTTTAAATATATACCATAAACATATATAGGTCTACTATATACATAAATATGCTATCTAATTTTATATATACTTCTTATTCTTTTGTCACATTCTTATTTATAAAAAGATAAATACATTTAATTATCTTATATGTTTAGATTAATTATATATTTATTTAATTGATATTCAATTTCAATATCTTATGCAAGACATTTTTTTATATAACTAAAGGATATTGTCAATGATATATATATATATATATATATCATTTAAGCATATAATAAGACATTATATATAAGACATATCATGTACATGCATATGTAATATGTTTAAATTATATTTTTATTCATTTCCTTATATATGTATAGTTATATAAACATATTATATTATATACCTCTTATATATAATAGCTTATAATATGGCTATGTGTTATGTACCTGTAGCATCAAAAACTGTCATCCTTGGTAATTTCACACTAGGTTTAGCTCCCCCCCTATGTTCTTGGACCTAATTATGCATTTAATTACCTGTTTTATGAATATCTTCGTAAAATCAAATAAGGGAAATGAAACTAAGTATTTAATAGTTTCCCTTGATGTTTAAGGCCCCAACAAGGATGGGTTTGGACTAGGGCACCCAATTCCCTTGTCCAACTCTTTTTGACTCCAAATTGAATATGTCAATGTCGATATTTATTATTTGAATTTCCAATTTCATTTTTTAGCCATTGGCATTTTATTTTTGAGAAATTAAAATAATTGCATATAAATACCTATTTTTTTCTTCATTTGAAATCCTAAGGAGAGCTAGAAAATCTATTGAGAAAAAAAAAATCATAAAATTAGTCAAGAGCATGCAAGGGAAGAATTAGCAACATTATTAGACAATTTCATCAATCGAGATCAAGTTTGCAAGACATTAAGAGGAATGAAGTGAATTATGTGCAAGGATCTATTATGATCAATCATACCAAATCATGAAGATGTATTGAGTTATCCTCTACATGCTAGTTACATCAATCTATTATGTTTTGGGAACTAACCTTTTGCAGTTCTATCAAGCAATCAAGGCATCCATCAATCAAATTTTATGGGAACTTATGTGACATCACTTCATCAATGGTTTCAAATCAAGGTAACATTATCATTTATCATTTATCAGTTTAGTCAATTATTGTTGTTTTGGCCTTTGCTTGACCTAGGTTTTGACTTATTGGCATACCTCTTTGGTGGTTTTTTTTTTATAATTCCCCTTAGGCATGATTATCAATTCATCCCTTACGACATTGAGCATTGATTTGTCCCTCGTGATGTTAAATTTTTGCACACTTCTTGAGGCGTGATTGGAAAAATAATCCATAGATTTAGCATAATGGAGCTTGATGATTCATGTACTTGAGAATTTTTACATGACCACCTAACATAACACAAATTTATTTCTAGTGGAGCCATGTGTTTCATTTTTTCTAACTAATTCGAAGGATGATGTTTGGTATTTGATAAAAATTTAAGACTGAGGTCTCCTTACCTTACTAACTTGAATCCTTTTAGTGTCCTATCTTTTGCGTTTGTGTTTTTATTGCGGTTTTACTATTTATTTTATGTTTATTATATGTCTATTTTGTGTCTTCGACGTGTTTACTTTGTGTATGGTATCCTATTTTCCTTAGATAACATATTTATGTATATGATATACCTATATGTATATTTAGGCTATATATTTAAATGATATTATGATATTCATCTTATTTATACAAACACATACCATAAACATATGTGGATTTTATTTAATTAGTATTCATATTTCAACACCATTAGCAAGCCATAAAACTAAACAAGGACATTTATCTAAATATAGTAGGCCTATAACTTATTGGTGTGGTCATGGTTAGGAGGGTCCTCAAAGAGAATAGTCTAGACTGTGCAGCAAGGGTAAACACAACAGAAAACAACTCAAAGATATGAAACAAATGCAGATTCAGTCATTCAATATATATATATGATAGAATTCAAATACAAACTGGTCGACAACATGAGGGCTTACAATTAGGGCTCACAAGCCTGATCTCACAATTACAGAATATGCTCAATATATAGCAGTGAAGCTCCTTCGCAAAGAATCTAAACTATCAATATTCTCTAGATTAATAAAACTACTTTACTAAGGATCTATTACATCAATATATATTATCTCTGGATCATAAGATTCCTCTGTGTCGGCCTGAGAAGGTTTCACACTCCATGAAAGAGGTCTAACGTGTATACACAGATAGGTCAGACTTAAATGGATATGAATCCTTTGCAAATGAATGAAATGAAGTTCAAAATCCCAAGGAAGGTTAGCCATAAACCACAGAACATTGAATGATGTGTCATTAGGTTCCACAAGTCTTCTCCTTCAGTTGATTATCCAAGACTATCGAGATGCTCTGTTATGAGAAAATAATTGATTTTCTGATAGCGATAACTTTTCAGTAACAGGCCCAAATGCTTTGGAAATCGGATATGATGTAGATGAACATGTCTAGATGCTAATTCTAGCTCCGCACGGTCTAAAATGAAACCGCGGAAGAATGCAAACCGAAATATAAAAACTGCTTATGACTTAACTGAACAGGAAAATGAAAAGAAACAAACTAAAATGACAATATTTTTGGTTGATACAAGAATGCTTGTGAACCAGGGATGCTCCTGCATCAGACACCCAAGGTTGATTTCAAAGTGAGTCCCTCACTTTGATAGGGCTAGAGGGAAACCAAGATGGTCTACCTCAACCTGAGATATCCAAGATGAGTCTTCTATTGGTTTGCCTTTCCACTTCACAAGATATTCTTGATACTGCCTTCCTTTGGTGCTCAATACAATTTTGTTGTCCAAGATGTCTTCAACTTATTCTGGTACTTTTTGTGGTAACTATGTCTTCAAGTCTTCTTTCATGTTGTCACTGAACTCTGTTTCATGATATTGATATATGTCTGCAATGTTGAAAATAGGTGATATACTTATTGTCTTTGGTAAATCCACTTCATATGCATTTCCTAAATCAAATTTATTGAGTATCCTACAAGGTCCAAAATTCTTCATCTTCAACTTGTTATATGTACTAACTGGAAATCTCTCTTTTCTCAAGTACATCATCACTTCATCTCCCACTTCAAATTCTTTATGTCTCCTCTTCTTGTCTGCTTGTTCTTTGTACTTACTGTTCATCTCCTCTAGATGTTTCTTAACCTGATTGTGCACTGTCTTCACGTGATCTACAAATTCTTCTTCTTCTACACTTCTCTTTTCTTCCATACTAATATCTCTCAACTTTGCTACTCCTCTAGGGTTTTTTCTGGTAACAATCTCAAAAGGTGTTCTTCCTCTATTCCTGTTCATTGAATTATTGAATGCAAACTCTGCTTGTGAAAGAATCAAATCCCAACCTACCGCCTTCTCTCCAACCAAACATCTCAAAAAAATTCCCAAACTCCTATTCACTACCTTTTTCTGTCCATCTATCTGTGGATGAAATGTTGAATTTAACTTCAAATCTATCTTCATCTTCTTCCAAAGTGTCTTCCAAAAGTATCCAACAAATTTTGTATCTCTGTTTGAAACTATACTCTTAGGTAATCCATGCAATCTCACAATCTCTTTAAAAAATAGGTCTGCTACATGTACTACATCAGTTGTCTTCTTACAAGGTATGAAATGAGCCATCTTTGAAAATATGTCTACTACCACAAATATAGAATCATGTCCTCTTTGTTTCTTTGGAAATCCTACTACAAAATCCATACTTATGTCTTCCCAAGGTCTCTCTGGTACTATCAAAGGTTTGTACAATCCAATGTTCTGACTACTCCCTTTTGCAACTTGAAAAGCTCTGCAACTCTGAACAAATTTCCTTACATCCTTATAGATCTGAGCCCAAAAGTAGTTTTTACTCACCAATGCCACTATCTTATCAATTCCAAAATGTCTTGCCAATACACCACTATGTTTCTCCTTTATCAGATTGTCACTCATTGAACTTCTAGGTATGCACAACTGATTTCCTTTGAACAATATATCTTCTTGAATGAAATAGTCCAACCACTTGCTTCTATCTGTCATAACAGGTTCCTTACATGATTTCCAAGGTTCTAAAAACCTAATACTTCAACTCTCATCTTTTTCAACAAGTTCCTTCTCCTAATCAATTCATCAACGACTTTATTTGGTTTTCCACTCCTATGCTTCAAAACAAAAGTATAACTTTGCATGAACTCTACCCATCTCATATGTCCCTAATTCAACTTACCTTGACTGTTCAAATACTACAAAGCTTGATGATCTGTATACAACACAAACTCCTTAGGCAATAAGTAATGTCTCCACTTCTTCAAGGCTTGAATTATGGCATAGAAATCATGATCATAAACTGAATATCTTCTCATTGCATCATTCAAATTCTCACTAAAATATGCTACAGGTCTACTTTCTTAACTTAACATTGATCTTATTACATTTCCACTCAAATCACAATCAACTTGAAATACCTTATTGAAATCCGGTAATGCCAAAACAAGTTGCTCTGTCACTTTCTGCTTTAACAATTCAAAACTCTTATTTGCTCTAGATGTCCACTTAAAGTACTTTATGTCACCTCTCATTATCTCTCTCATAGGGTTACATACTGAACTAAAATTTTGGATGAACTTCTAGTAGAAACTAGCTAATCCATGAAATGATCTGACTTCTCTAATGTTCTTAGGTGTAGGCCATTCAACAATTTCTCTTACTTTCTTAGGGTCCATTCTCAGGGTCCATCTTCAATCCTTCTGTAGAAATCACAAATCCTAGATATACCAACTCTTCCTTCATGAAACTACACTTCTTAAGGTTTATTGTCACGGCCCCTATTTTAAATAATTAATTTATAATTTAATATTACTATTTAAAAGTACGTTTACCAAACTTTGTTTCAAGTACGTGATAGGAAAATACTCCTAGTAAAGAGAGAGTATCATCGAGGAGGGGGTGTCTAGTTGCTGTAAGCGATTGTGGTGAAAGGAATCTGCACACACAAACACTAGAAATCATATAGTTGCATTAGAATTACATTAATTAATCATATTATATTGCTTCTTATTTTATAGTTGGTTATTTAATTAATTGGTGGCTAAAATTAAATGCTCATAGAAAATAGAAATGCTCATAGAAAATAGAAGAAATAGTTTTACTTTATTTTATTTCTTGATTTTATTTGGAGAATAAAATTATTATTATTTATTGTTTTATAGATAACTGTGATGCAAGCTAATAAATCATATTTGTTATTAAATATTATTTTTATTTGAAAAAGTTAGAAATAAATCATAGAAAAGAGAGCAAGATTTAGAAAACAAAACAATGAGAAATAAAACAATAGAAAAATAGAAAAAGGACTTAAATTTAGAAAATAAAACACAAAAACAAAGCAAAAGAAAAAAAGAAAAAAAAAAGAAGAAAATAAAATAATAAAAGAGATTAAGCCCTCTCATTTGAGAAGACAATATTCATTTTAGAACAAGAGCACCAGCACAAATATTTTAGATTTGGGAAAAATAAAGCATTAGAGGAACGAGAGGAAGAGTGGAGGATTGGAAGGAATTCAACTATCAGAGAGTGTATTAACAGGTTTTTACACAAATCCATAATGTCATTATCTCAATTTGTGTGAATAAGTGTTGGTTTGGTCAATCTCTAGTTTTGTGTGAAAAGATAAATTCATTAATTTGACTCTATTGTGCTTGTATGATTCAATGTTAAACCGATTGTGTATATGCTTGCATGTGTCAATGTCTTAATCGATTTTAGTGAATCAATTGTCTTTGTGCTTATATTTAAATCAATGTTAAATTGATCCTATTGAATCACTATTTTCATGACAATGTATGTTTGTCATTTGATGGTTGTGTTTAACCTCTGTTGGCATGGCCTAATCGACCTTTTCCTTGTCTGTGTTTACTTTCTATCGGCATGGGTTTCATGGATGTCACCATGTTTATCTACATTTGAATGTGTTCTATTCCACGGTTTGTCGAGTAGCATCAACTATCCCTTTATCTTGTGGGAAACAATGATTTATAATCATTGTTGTTATCTTTTTGTGGAGGTGACAAGCCTCGTTATTATCTCTATGTTTATAAAATTATAGTGGCATGAACCCCATGTTCTAACCGCACTATATATGCGAATACATTTGATATTGTTCATAGAATGATAGGAATGTCGCTACCTATGTGTCGCATCATTCTCATAGAACGAAGGTCGATCATCGGCCTGTTACTTTTCATTTATGATGCACGATAATATCGTTGTCACCCATCCACAGAGGATGATGGTTGACAGTGTTGAATCGTTGTAATAATGTATGTTATATATGTGTTCATCATTCATCTTGTACGACATTCTAAACTCGTATAGTCCCCTTAGCAAACCCATTTGAAGCATATCCTGCAAACATGGCATTTCAAGAGTCCTGTGAAGCAATGAGGCATTCTGTCAAACAATTCACACGCCTTGACTATGCTACAAATTTTGCATGCATGTTTTCTAGCGTGAAACGTTAAAGTGAAGTCTATTTCTCAGATTGTTTCATTTAGCACCTTCAGTAATCTCCACAAGAACAATGTCCCTGTTTAAATGATAGATGCAGTTCCCATCTCTTAGAACAATTTCTCTTGAAATATTGGTGTCAGTGTCATCAATTTTGCATTTGGTGTAAAGTTATTTGAACCTTCATTTATTATAAAATTTAATATTTCTTAAATTTACATATATAAAAGAATATTAATTATTATTGTTACTACTATATTTATATTTTTAAGGGATATTCTGGGTTGCAATTACAATTTCAAATTATGAGAAGTGTATATTTATTTTCTTAACATTTACATAATGGGGTTGAAAAACTATTAAGATTTTGAAAGGGGTTGTTTGTTTTATGAATAAGTGAAGATAGTTAATTGATGCAAGTTAAAGGCTATAGAAGATGTAGCATAGTATTAAAGAGATAGAAGTATGAACAATAATTGTTTAAAATAGAGTATTTGAACTGATAAAGGTATGAGAAAAACCTTGATTTCAAATAGACATATATGAGTGAATATTATTCTTTGACTTGGTAAAAGATGTCATTTAATGATGAAATTTCACGAATCTTGTTAGGAGAATATTTGAATTCATATAGTTCCTTGTTTTTAATAGAATGTCAATATGAGAACGTAGAATCGAAGGATAGTAGTAAATAGATGTCATATTTTATGTCCTATTGTTATATGAACATGAGATGACAACCTAACAAGTTTTCATATATTACTCTACCAAGTTAAATAATTTGGAATGACTCAAGTTGGAGATTGATAAGATGGTAATAATAATGCGAGTGGTATCTCAGGTTGTTACCAAATCAATGTGATTAGATATAGATTAATTGTAGACATAAATATTTACCTTCAATTTGTTCTCTTGGTAGAAAGAGATCAAATTTGACTTTGATAGATAAATGAATTCAATTATTTCCATGGTATGTGATCATGATATCAAGAATGAATGACTATTCTTTAAGAAGGATAACATTACATTACATATGTGTTTTACCTTACTTGAATGGTATGTATGAGTTTTGGATGTAGTTTTTCCATTCTTGCATTTATGTATAATGAGTTAAGTAGAGCATAAAATTCTTTCACCTATGTTGGTTCCAGTTGCTAGACCCCTCGTGATGGGTCAGGCTTTCCAATAGGAAGCACGAGGAAGCTTTGTACTTCGAGGTAGGGTGGATGTCACCATGATGATACTCTTTCTCGGGTTCCACGGTGCACATATGGAAATTTTTTATGTAATGCTATTGTGTTATCTTTGTGTAAGCCTACATGGCCAAATTTTGTAAAGGCACAACCTTGTATTGATGTACATACTGACTCATTAATGTATGAAATTACGTTTGAAAATAATGATGAATTTATTTAACTATTTCCTTTTAGCACCATTTACTAATTATCTTATACAATTTAATTATTTCAGGAATTGGTTTGCTTATCGAAGGTTATTTCTAGTAAGTGAGTTTTATAGACCTTACATTTATCAACAATTTCTCTTCTCTCAGTCTCTGCAATACTTGTCTCGGGTGCTACAAATGTCCTTCCTTTGTCTTACTGAAAAATTAAAATGTCATCCAAATATACAATCACAAACTTACCCAAGAATCTCTTCAAGACTTCATTCATCAACCTCATGAAAGTACCCGATGCATTTGTCAATCCAAAAGGAACCACTAACCCCTCATACAACCCTTCATTTGTCTTAAAAGTAGTCTTCCATTCATCTCCTTCTCTGATTATGATCTGGTGGTATCCACTCTTCAAGTCTATCCTTGTAAAATACTTTTCTCCACTCAAACAATCCATGATATCATCCATCCTAGGCAAACAAAATCTATACTTAACTGTGATTTTGTTTATTTCTCTAGAGTTTGTACACATTCTCCATTCTCCATCCTTCTTAGCTGCTAATACTATAGGTACTGCACAAGGACTCAAGCTTTCTCTGATCAAACCTTTCCTCAACAACTCTTGTATCTGTCTATTTAGTTCTTCATTCTCTGTTGGTGTCATTCTATGTGCTGCTTTATTAGGAAAACTAGCTCCGGGTATAAGATCCATGTGATGATTGATACTCCTTACAGGTGGAAATCCTTTAGGTAAATTATCTGATATGATGTCTCCATACTCTATCAGCAACTCTTTTATCTCCTCCAGCTATGATTCTTCATTCTCCTTCTTCAATGTTTTAGGCTTCTTAGGGATCAAATAATAACACATATTCTAATGTCTCAAACCATCCAAAAAATTTCTTCCATCTACCAAACAGATTCTAGCATTCCCACACACCTCACTCTTAGGATCATCTTCCAAAGGAATCAAGGTAATTCTCTTTCCATTTTGATGTTATGGTATATGTATTCTTTCTCCCATCATGTATAGCTTTTCTATCATACTGCCAAGGTCTACCCAACAAAATATGGCATACATCCATAGGCATAATATTACACAAGACTTCATCATGATAAGATCCAATATGAAATTTCACCAAAAATTGTTCACTCACCAGTACCTTATGATCATCTTGAATCCATGCTATATGATAAGGCTTAGGGTGTTTCAATCTTTCCAACTTCAGCTTAGTCACCATCTCCTCTGAAACTAGGTTATCTGAACTACCACTATCAATTACAACTTTACAACACTTACCTCTTGATTTGCATCTGGTTGTGAACAAAATTTTCCTCTGTGATGGTTCTTCATTTGTATTTTATTGAAATAGTGCTCTCCTCATCACAAGTGATTCTCCTTTCTCAGGTTTACCAACCGAACTTGGTGATCCAACAAGTTCTTCTTCAACATAGGCCACTCTTCCACTGTTCTATGTCCTTTTTCTTGTACTTCCTTGATTACATTCAAATGCTCTATGTCCTTCACCTCCACACTTAAAATAGGTTCCTATGAATACTCTCCAATCAGTTCCTCTTCCTTCTCTTCTATATCCTTCACTTTGGTATGCATTAGGGTTTCCTCTCTGATAGAAGGTTTTGTCATCTCTCTGGTCAGCACTATTATCTCTATCTTCTTTCTTGAATGTGTTCTCCTATCTATTTTTCTCCAAATAATATTTCTCTCCTCTGGAAAAAGTTCTGCTTCTCTAAAATTTACCTCTTCTACCTCTTTGTCTTTGCTCATGCTTTTTATTCAACTTCTCTTCAACTTTCAATGAAAACTGATATACTTCTTCCAATGTAGTCATCCTTACCAAACTTAGTTCTTCTTGAATGTTCTATCTTAGTCCATTGATGTATCTAGCCACTTCTCCTTGCCTGCTTCACTATGTCCAGTCCTTATGATCATATTGTGAAATTCTTCAGTGTACTCCTTCATAGATTTCTCCTTTTGTCTCAAATTTTGTAGTCTCTTCAACAACTCCAACTCATAGTCAGTAGGTATAAACTGATTCTTCAGCTTTGTCACCATTCTATCCCATTTTGTAATCTTTTCTTTTCCTCTTATGTTTCTATCCAACTATACTTATTTCCATCAAATAACATCATGTCCCTTCAAAATTTTCTTTGCAAATTTTACCTTCTCCAGATCTTCACTTTCTTTATACTCGAAGTATTATTCTAGGCCATTTATCCACTCAATCAACTCCTCAAGATTTAAATTACCAATATAGTTCAACACATCAACTCTAATTCTCTTTCCAATCTTTTAAATAGATCGCAACATCTTCACTTGATCTAATTCTTCTTCTTCTTCATCTCCTAGGGTTTTTCCATTTTGATCAGCGGATCAAAATTCATCATCATCATCACTTTCAACATTAGGACTAGGTGTAAATCCTCTTCTTCTATCTTCTTCAACAACATCAAGATGAAATCGCATGGTTTTCATCAATTCCATCATCTCATCTATCCTTCCAGCCATTGTACCAACAACAAGTATTCTCCTCGATGACATCTCTTCCTAGGATCAAGTGCAAACTGCCTCAAGTTTGATGATCAAGCTACAAGGTGACAACTGCCTCACAATCGATGACAATTTCGGCACAAGTAACTTGTCTTGGATTCGGCGATCTGTCCAAAAAAATATCTTGCATAAATCATTTTCCAACTTCACTCAATTCACTCCCAAATATTCAAACTTTTGCTCTAATACCACTTGGTGCAGTCATGATTAGGAGGGTCCTCAAAGAGAATAGTCCAAACCATGCAACAAGAGTAAACACAATGGAAACCAACTCAAAGATATGAACCAAATGAAGATTCATTCATTTAATATATATGTGATAGAATTCAAATACAAACTGGCTGGCAACATGCAGACTTACAATTAGGGCTCATAGGCCTGATCTCACAATTACAGAATATGCTCAAGATATAGCAGTGAAGCTCCTTCGCAAAGAATCTAAACTATCAATCTTCTCTAGATCAATAAAACTAGTTTCCTAAGGATCTATCACATCAATATATATCATCTATGGATCATAAAATTCCTCTGAGTCGGCCCAAGAAGGTTTCACACTCCACGAAAGAGGTCTAACATGTATACACAGATAGGTCAGACTTAAATGGATAGGACTCCTCTGCAAATGAATGAAATGAATTTTGGAATCCCAAGGAAGGTCGGCCACGAACCACAGAACATTGAATGATGTGTCATCAGGCTCCACAATTCTTCTCCTTCAGCTAATTATCCAAGGCTGTCAGGATGCTTTGTTCTAAGAAAACAATTGATCTTCTAAAAGCGATAAATTTTTGATAACAAACCCAAATGCTCTATAAATCAGATATAATGTAGATGAACATGTTTAGATGCTAAGTCCAGCTTTACAAGGTTTGAAATGAAATTGCGGTAGAATGCATACTAAAATACAGAAACTACTTATGGCTAAACTAACTAAACTGAACAAGAAAATGAAAAGAAACAAACTAAAATGAAAATATTTTTGGTTGATGCAAGATTGCTTGTGAACCAAGGATGCTCCTACATCACGTATGCTTCCAAATATTGAATAGTACAAAGTGTTGCAAGAAATCAAAGTCATTAATAATATTTTGAGGCTCTATTCATTAACGTTACCTCCCGAAAAGGCCCAATGCTTCAACTCTGTGAGCATCACCTAGATAAAACAAGTGCTAAGTGGACCATTCATTATCATGAGACATGAGTTCTTGTAAACCACTACTCATGAAACATGGGTCAATGAGTTTGACTCTTAAAAAACTACATAGTTGAATCTTGATAGCTGTAGACATGGAAAATATACCGACACACTTGATCTTGATTTACCAACACCATTTCGAATTGAATCATCTTCTTAGCTAATCATCATATTTCATCCCTTAATTAAATAAATCATTATTTATCTGATTAAGTCATTCTCTCCTGTTAATTAAATAAATCGATGTTATTTAATTAACCCTCTAGTTTCTCTTTAGTTAAATAAATCATTTTATTTAACTAAATCTCTAAAGTCATTCTATTAAATTAAATCAATCCTTATTTAATTTAATCTAACATCATCCCTCTTTAATTAAATAAGTCAAAATCTTTTATTTAATTAAATCTAAATCATATTCTTCTCAACTTTGATTTAAATCAACCCAAAAATATAAATCAAATTGTCACATCAACTAATCTCCTATTAAATTAATCAAATCTTGATTAATTTAATCCTAATCGTCTAAATCCTCTAGATTTTGCCACTTGCACATGAAAATACATTTAATTGATTTATTAAATCTCTATTTTCTTTCAACATGGCATCTTTAGGGGAATATTCCTTCAAGTTTGAAAATCCCTCCAAGTGGTTTGTCCTTCCAACAAAGCATTTATCTCCTCTTACATGTCCTTGTGCATTGAGCCAAGTGGCATTCAAGTCATTTCATGAATTTGAAAATCCACCTAATATCATTTAGTGGCACATTGGCCAAAACGTGCTCAACCTTCAACCTCTCACATATTGACAAGTGGCATTTGGCTATTGGTTGGAAATTAGTCCCACATTCATCCATTTTTCCTCATTCTTCAACATTCTCATCTATAAATAAGAGGTTTTTCTTCTCATTTTGGATCCACAACTTAGAGAAAAGTTACTCTCTTCACATTGAGAGCTAATTTTATCCATCTTCATAGCATTTGTCATCATCTTAGCTAGGTTATTGCAGATTTCACCAAGGATCTCATTGTTCTTCATCAACAAGTGGATCAATCTTCATCAAATCATCACAAAGATTGCAAAGGAGTTGGGAAAGGGCCAATTTTCACATCATATTGGCACCAATTCCCCCATGGGATTAAGAGTTTGCATGTTTAAATAGGATTTCATTGCTTTCTTGTTTTGTTCTTCATTTTCTTTCCTATTTTGAGCATTGTAGATGAATTTCATGGGGAATCTTAGTTCTAACTTGCATATGAATCTAATATTATGTTTGTTTGCTATGTTTGTGCAGGTCTAGGATTCGGGTTCACATTTTGGAGCTAGAAGGAGGGAAAATCTCAAGTTATTAACAAGCTTTTAAAAAAAAATTGTGGTTTTTTATGATTTTTTGCATCTACAGGAAACTACGCCGCTATCAGTCCAGCGGCACCATACAAGGATGTTGACCAATCCAACAGTGCCATACAATGATGCTACAAACTTCAAACTCCACTGTTGTGTCTTCCCGCCCAAAAATTCAAAATTTCAAACATCGACGCTGGGCTATTTTTTTGATGCTAGGATTCCAAAATTTCAAACTGCCTTGCTAACAGAAATAGCGCCGCAATCGCGCTCACTATTTTGTTGTATAGCATCGTTGTCAGTCACAGCGACATCATATAGCATCACTGATCTCTTCAAACTGCGACACATATGTGGGTTGCGGCACTTGGGTGGGGTAGAAAGTTGATTTCAAGTTATTTTCAACATGTGATTTTTTGCTTTTGATCATTTTGAGCTATTGACCTATTTTTTGTCTCTATTTTTCTTGGATTAATTAGTTTGTGTAGGTGGAAACAAGGAGGGAGCAAGGGAGAATTTGAAGTATAACATCATTTATCCATTTTATCAAGTGTCTTTAGACACTTTTGGAAGCAATTATAATTACAAGTCTAAGGACTCTACCCCTTCAAGCTTTTTTAGGACTCACTAATTTCATTTGGGCTCTAAAAAGAACAAGGAAAAAGGTTAAAAAGAAATTTAGGAAAATTTACTAGATTTTGTTTAAGGTTAACAATTGAACAATCAAATTTCACACTTCCTTTGGTGCTTAAAAATAATCAAATCATTGCTTTGAGGATTTAAAATGAACATGTGCATCTTTTTTTGTAATCACTTACCCAAAATAATATCATCTAAAAGATGTATGCACTTCTCTTGCACCTCACAGCAATCTTGAGAATCAAAAGGCTTTTGGTGATCTTAAGTTGTGTAAGTGATTGCCTCCACATTTCATTTGGGATTAAAAATTGAACAAAGCTTGCGAGTGTAATTGAAAGATATTTTATGTGTTCTCTCTTTTTTTCTCAACAAAGATCGATCGAACTACAAATATGTTTGCTTGCTTTTGTTTATCTTAGAGGGCCTGCCTTGTGGGAAAAAGTAATCACCCAAGGGAACAACCCAACCGGGAACACGCTAAAGCCAAGCAACTTCCAACCAGTATATAAGTGTGGGTACTTGAGGAAAGACAAGTATCACGAGGATTATTTTGATGAGAAGGGCAGCAATAGTCTCTCGTTGCATGGATGGTCCCCCACGAACGAAATTCCCACATTAAAACCCTTTTTTAGAAAAGGCCAAAATATTTGATCTCTTTGTTGGTGCAAGAATGGTCGTTTTGAAGTAGTCCCACATTTTTACGGCTCTTAGTAGAGATGAGAAGTATTCCATGGGATTTTCATGGGTATTGATGCTTGGCTGACCCGAGAAGCGAGTGCACTGTAAGGGGGAGCCTGTGTGGTCAAGCATCTAATCATCTGCTAAGAGTAGGCATAGCTGGATTTATCCAAGTGGGAACTCAACAAATACTGTCTTTCATATCCATACTGTTGTCCATGTTCTTGGAAAAAAAACACTTTGCTTGAAGCAAAAACATTGGGAAAACAAGCATCCAACATGATCATCAAATTTCAAACCCTTTAGGAAGCAAATACCTTTGACAAAATTTAAGTGCTATTGCTCTCCCTTGGGATTCTCATCCTTAGAGTTTTCTAAGCATTTGAATTTATATCTCAATTTTCTTACTAAAGTCAACAATAGGGAACTTTTTCCTTAATTTCCTTGATTTCCACATAATGGCCCTTGTGGGATGAGAAGAAATTTAGACATTAGACATCTAGTTTGAAAACCTAATCAAGAATTGTTTGTGGTAAAATGAAGTCATTAAGCAAAGCTAAAGAACAATTGAACCCCACACATGTGCTATTTCAAATGATTTCCTGAAAGATACAAATCTGAAAACCAAAAACCAAAGGTCTTAGTCAAAAGGCTTGCAAGAAAATATTGGCTATGCTCTATGAATTCAAAGAAAGATTGACCTCAATTTTTACATAAGAGCATCAAGGAACAATCTTGATTTGTATGAATTCTTTTATCAGCAAAATCCAAATCTTTTTTGGAAATTTGAGAATCTTGTATGAGAAGTAAGGCGTGTTCTTCAAAATTGAGGTCTTCTAAACAAGAGTCTTTTTTAGGTACACATAGGATCAAATCAAAATCTTCATCCATCTTTCAAACATCAAACCAAAATTATCTCACCAACAAATCTTGAAAATATTGAAACCATCCTTTATGCTAGACTTTTTGGCAAATCCATGAATAAAAATCCTTGAAATCAAATATCAAAACATTTTGTTTGGCTAGGTATGTGTAGATGTATCCTTCTCCATATGCTTAGTTGAATTATCATCAAATCATCTTGTTTGGTTAGGTGTGGGTAGATGCATCCTTCTCCCTCTTGTGAGCAAGTCTATGCCATAGATAACATCCAACATCTTGGGATCTATTTGTTCATTATCCAAAAAATCAAAACAATCCAAAACCAAATCAAGGTCAAAATCAAAATCCAAGAACATAAGAATCCAATAATCCAAAATCAAGATCAAAACAAATCCAAGAATCCAAGAATCCAAAAGGTCCCAAAAGTCTAGCATACAAAATCTTCTAAAGAGTTCAATCATTCATATCATCCATATTTCATCTCATCATCACACTTTGATCCTTAATCATCCTAGATTTTTCTCTTTTGTGCCTAAAGTTAGATCAATCTAAAGAATTAGAGGTTCATCTCGCACATTCTTGAAAATTGATCCCTATTTTATGGTGCAAACTAGATCGCAACACAAGAAGAACATGTAAGCGAACAAAGAAACATCAAATTTGAGAGACCTACGTCAAACCACTCCCCAAATCAATCCAATTGAATCAAGCAATCCCCTAACTAGTCTTCCTCTATCATCACAAAATCCTCAAGAGGAAGGTCAAGTAGAGGATGTCACCAATAATTCCTTTGAGATGACACAAGATGAGATCATCGAAATGGTCCAAAATCTTGAAAATCATAGAATTGTCAATATCATGACGAAGCTCCATCCCTCACAATATATGCTTGAATTAGCAAAACAAGGGGCTAAACTCCCTTCCAATTACGATGTGAGCATCATTGTGGAACAACCTCTTGGGATCATGCCCCCAACATCATTCACACTCCTGATTTCATCCACACCCCTAGTTCAAAGAATCACTCAATCCATCCCGCAAATTACATGATACCTTGCTCCAACTCAACCCATTGTTAACAAAGGAAGCACATTTCTCAATGCACTACAAACACACCACCTTGTCAATAATTAGGATTTGGACGCAAATACTATCTTGGGGCAACCCATCCCCCAAAATTCATTACACCCATATGTACCCCTCACCTTTCAAAATCCCAATGACCCATCATCATCATTTCACGCAACACCTTAAACCTCTCTCCCTATGACCTCGCAATGAGAAGGTGACTTATTCGGGCCAGGGGCATCTTTGACCCTTTATCTTCATCATTTCCCTGAGGGATTATGCCACTCACTTTTCCACCACTTCCACCCTTGCCATTAACATCCACATCACCTCTCAGTTTGGGGTTACCTCTGTTACCTCCACTCATTCAAAGCAACCCCTCAATAATCAATCAAAACATCATATTGAATCCTCCCATCTTTCTATCGATATCGCAACAATAGATGGAAACCATTCTGATAACACAAGGAACCATCACATCATCAACCATCCCCCAAATATCTAAAAACATGGTCTCTCAAGGACCAAGCATATCGATCGCACCATCCACTACACAAATCCCAATCATCAATACAATGGTGCCTCTCAGAACAAACACCGTCCTGAATCTGCCACCACCTCTACCACCAAACTCAAACACGTCAAACCACTATATAATCATGTTACAATCCACTCAACAAGCTACCTATCAAAAGACATTCTAACAAATTCAAAATTGACAAGCTGCACAACTAGCCGCTTAGCAAGCGCAAGCACAATTAGCTGCACAACAAGCACAACAAGCCACACAAGCCACACAAGTGCAGGCACAAGCCCAAGCTCAAGCCCAATATCAAGCTCAGCAGGCATAGGCGCAAGCACAATACCTTGCACAACAACAAGTAGCCCAACAATAAGCATATCAACAAGCGTTGAAGCAATACCAAGAGCAACAAGAAGCAACCCAACTAGCAGCCCAACAACAAGCTCAACAACAAGCACTATTCAACAACAAGTGTTGTTGGTACAACAACAATTACAAGCATAATTGGTGCAACAAAACGTGCAAACACCATCCACCAACACACCAACCAATCCACCCATCCCCCTAACAATCAAACTACCTCAAAACACCTTCATCCCACCCCCTAATCCTCAAGATGATGTATCAACACAAATCAAGTTTCTTTCACAACAAGTGCTTGATCTTCAATTAGGGAAAACCACAAATCCACCAAATAACTTGTGCCCCTATCCATTCGACAGGAGCACTGTCATGAAACCATTCCCAAAGGGATTCAAGATCCCAATATTTGACAAGTATTGGGGGATAGGAAACCCTGAAGATCACATTAGGGAGTTCCAAGTGCATTGCATGGAGGTTTCATATGACGAAACTTACCTAATACGACTATTCCCTCAGAGCTTGGTAGGTCCCGCCATTGACTGGTTCTCCCATCTCTCAGGAATCAAAAAGTTCCAGGAAATCATGGATGCATTTGTGCAAAACTATGCCTTCAACATAGCTATGGATGTGAGCCAAGAAGAACTATCAGCTATGAAACAATCTAAGGGAGAGAAATTTGCTTCATTCTTGCAACGATGGTGATTAAAAGAAAACAGAAGTAAATGGTCCATGCCTAAGGAACAACAAGTGTGCACCATCATCACAAATCTTGACGGACTCTTGTCCTTCCATCTCAAGATGCAATGCATCACAACCTATGATCAGTTGATCCCCAAGGTGCTCAATATTGAACGAGCCCTTATCTCACAAGGGGGAACATCTTATCAAGATAGCCACCCATCTACTATCTATAAAGACAAACCTCACACATGGGAAAAAAATAGAAATGTTACCAACGATGGTGTTGTCAATGCAAAAGTTGTCATCAGTGCTCCTCGACAAAACACACAAACACCTCAACAACCACAAGCCAATCAGAACAATCGACAAGCCAACACTATCACACAACAACCAAGCAACCAAACAATTAACATCGTGGATAATCAAGGCAGACCACCTCGGCGAAACAAAGATTCTCCCAAGCGAAAGTACACACCCCTTGGGGAATCGGCTGAATCCATCATGAAGAGACTGGTGGAGGAAAAAATCATCACAATTCCCACCTATGATAACTATCAAGAGCCCTTGGTAAAACCATCATGGTACAATGAAAATAACCTTTGTGATTTCCACAAAATCAAGGGACACACAACTGCTAGTTGCATGAGGTTGAAAAACTTGATCCAAGACCTCATTGGCAAAAAAATCATAAATGTGGAACAACCAGCAGGAAATCAAAATCTCAAGATTTACACGAATCGGATGCCCAACCACAATAAGGGAAATAATAACAACGATAAAGGAAAGGGTACCTTCAAAAGTGTAAATCATGTGTATGACCATGTTGTCATATCTCTAGAAGAAATGGTCACTGTCATCACTATCAAAGGAACCCAGGTCGATTGTGGAGTCACCATAAGAGGTGGAAAAGTTACCATTGCAAGATCATCTTAGCCTCCTAAATCACCCACTTCCAATCCAAGATCCATTCGTAGTGGCTACAATTTCCTCAACCAGTTGAAGAGAACCCTAGCTTAGACCTCCATCATGGAGTTGCTGAAGATTTCACTAGCCCACAGAAAGATCCTAGAAGAATCCTTGGCCTCATCTTCCGTCCCCACCAATCTCGATGTAGATCAATTCCAAGCTATGGTTTCACACATCACCACACCTCACCTACTGACATTTTCAGAACAAGACCTTCCAACACAATCATCTCACAATTGTGCACTTCATCTTAAGGCTTTCATCCATAAAAACAAAGTCAAGAGAGTCTTGGTGGTTGGAGGTGCAAGGTTGAACATATGCACCCTTAAATTAATAAAAATATTGGGCTTCTCCGAAGATGCTATTGAAAAAGGAAAAGGCATAACTATCAGAGCCTACGATGATCAAGAAAGAGTGTCTCAGAGCACTATCCAACTCCCTATCCAAGTAGGGCCAACCATCATGGAAACAACTTGTCAAGTTCTCGACCTAAAATTGCCTTATAATATCCTCTTGGGGCATCCCTAGATTCATGGGATGCAAGATGTTGCTTCCACCTTCCACTAGTGTGTAAAATTTCCATACCAAGGCCAAGAGGTCACTGTCCATGGGGATCCTAAACCCTTTTACTATTACAAAAATATGGAAGCCAAATATTAAAAAATCCCCCAAGTGCCTCAGAACGATGAGAGCCCCTCAACTCCATACATAGACCCAACTACTCTCGCCTCCACTTCTGTAATGAGACACCCATCATCCTCGCCATCTCTGATATCAAGGTCATTATCCAGGACAATGGGTGTGGGGATTATGCAATTCCAAAAAATGCTTTTGTAGTGGGAGAATTACCACAATCTCCTAGGTCACAAGGGCAACCACAGTTAAATAATGCTTCCTCATCCCAAACCTTTACAGCAGGCTCCTCCAACTTCAAGAGTTGGGGACACCTAGGTCAGGAAATAATAGAAGAGGACCCATCAAACCTCTTGTACCAAGACAACTGACCTACCTATGGATGACACTAGTAAAGGCTTACAAATGATGCTCGCCATGGGCTATAGCGAAACCAGGCTCAGGACGAATGTCAACGAACTTCTATTTCTCATCATTCCTAAAGGCGCAAATGAGAAATCTTGGCCTTGGATGTACCTTCCGAGTATAACTATACATGGCCGAAGTCCCCAGTTAAAGTAGTCAAGACTTCCCTCATTGCTCCATTAGTTGAACCCGCTTACCCATATCTACAGGCGAGTCATAGACAACTTCACATTTGACATAACTGATGTCTATAGTAGTAGTGATGGGGAAGATGCCATAACCAATCTACCTATGCTTTTCGAGGATACCTCTCTCATCATGATTAGTACCTTGTCATTTGAGTCAACCAGTCAAACCCATGAAATAAACCTAGTCTACCCCCAGCTCATCGATTAAAACCAACGAGGACCACCGATTCTAGACACTTTCAAAAATGATGAGGCACTCTTAGAATTCATGGGACTGCGGGACACAGTGCCATATGGAGATTACAAGGCTGGGTTTGACATCATACTGGACACACGATCCTATTACAGGGAAATGATTGAATCCTTTAGTCGCAAAAGTGAAAAAATGAGAATAATCTCTAGGTCTTTGAGTGAAAACCACAACATGCCACTCTCTAACCCAAAAATAGTAAAAATAAAGGACGTATCCAATTATGAAAACCTCTCTGAGGTGCCCAAGGATGAAGGATTCAATCTTCCTCTCAGTGCTATACATCAGGAAAAGTCAATGGTTCTATCCGAGAAGTGCAACCTAGTCAACTTGGGAACAGAGGAAACTACACATCACATTTTATGTTGAACCATTGATGTCAGAAGAATAGGAGCTCTTAGCTGCTTTCTTAAGGGAGAGAAAGGTCAACTTTGCATGGACCTATGCTGACATGTTTGGGCTTGATCCAGAGATTGTGGTCCACCATCTAGTAGTTTACCCCGAAGCAAATCCCGTCAAACAAAAGCTCAGAAAAATGCATCCCCAGATAGCCTTGTTGGTTAAAATGGAATTGAAGAAGTTACTTGATGTGGGATTCATATAGCCAATCAACTATCCAGAGTGGGTATCAAACTTGGTACCTATTTCAAAGCCCACTGGGGGCATCCATATCTGCACAAATTTTAGAGACCTGAACAAGGCATGTCCCAAAGATGACTTCCCGCTGCCCAACATTGATATGATCATAGATATGACCGTGGGACATGAGATGATTTCATTGATGGACAGTTTCTCTGGGTATAACCAAATCATGATAGCCAAAGAGGACCAACACAAAATGACTTTTAATTGTCCATGGGGGATATATTGCTAGAACATGATGTCATTTGGTCTAAAGAACATTGGAGCAACATATCAGAGAGCCATGACCTTAATCTTTCATGACATGATCCATAAGACTATGGAGGATTATGTTGATACATATTGGAAAAATTCAGAAAGAGAAGGGACCACATAGCAGCATTAAGTGCCATCTTCGATAGACTTGAGGAATACAAGGTTCGCCTTAATCCAAAGAAGTGTGTCTTCAATGTACAATCAGGGAATTTGTTGGGATACATCATGTCCGTGAGAGGGATTGAAATAGATCCCACTAATGTAAAATCAATCCTCGAGATGGAGGCACCCAAGACTTTGAAGCAACTAAGAGGCCTACAAAGCAAGCTCTAGTCAATCTGTCGGTTCATAGCCCAATTAGTGGACAAGTCAATCCCATATTCTCACCTACTCCATAAGGGGGTAGCGTACAAATGGGACAAGAAGTGTGATCAGGACTTTAAATAGATCAAAGAATATTTTTTAACACCTCCAATGCTTATGCCACCAATCCCAAGAAAGCCTCTAATCCTCTACATATTAGCAACAATAGCAGCTTTTGGTGCTCTCCTAGCTCAACATGACGAAAATGAAATAGAGAGGGCCATCTATTACATTAGTCGAACCATAGTAGGGCATGATTTAAATTATTCCTTCATCGAAAAGGCTTGTCTAGAAGTGGTGTTTTCCTCACAGAAGTTTAGACACTACATGCTAACACATAAAATAAAACTCATCGCCAAGATTGACCCACTCAAGTACTTTCTTTCCAAAGCAATGCTAACAAGAAGGATGTCCAAGTGGGTCATGATCCTATCATAATACGATATTGAGTATGTAGAGTGGAAGGCCATAAAGGGACAAGCTATTGCAGACCAACTAGCAGAAGCACCAATGTATTTAGAAAATCTACTAATTTCAGAGTTCCCTAATGAACCCATCTTGAACTTGAGCATAGCAGACCATTGGAAGTTGTACTTTGATGGTTCCTACACACAACATGGATCGGGCACCAGAGTCTTTTTCATCACTCCACAGGGAGACTGCATACCAAGATCCTACAAGTTGGCATTTCCCTACACAAACACTATCACAAAATATGAGGCTCTAACCATAGGACTCAGAATAATAGTGCAGTGGCATATTATGGCTCTCAAGGTATATGGGGATTCACAGCTGATAATCAATCAGGTCAATGGTGAGTATCAAACTAAGGATGACAAGCTAACTCCATACAAGAGATTGGTGGAAAGTCTTAAGAGTCCTTCATTGAGATCACATTCAAGTAGATACCTAGAGAAAACAATAGAGCAACAGACGCCATGGAAACAATCAAATCCCTATTGGAAATCCCTCGCAATGTCCCAAAGCATGAATTCCTAGTAGAGAAGCTTCTCATGCCTGCATTCGAGGTACCAGAGTCCAAATTTGTGTGCAAAATTGTTGGTCCTAGTGATCCCTAGTACCAATGTATATACACTTATTTGAGAATAGGAGTCCTCCCAACTTACATAACCTCAAACCTTAAGAAAACCTTTGTCAAAAAATCATCTTGTTTCATCATCCTAGGAGATACCCTTTACTGCAGAAGCATTGAAGGAACCCTGTTGCGTTTCCTAAACGCTGAAGAAGCCTTGACTGCTTTAACTGAGGTACATAATGGTATTTGTAGTTCACACTCGAGCGGAAGACCAAGAAATTGTTGAGGAAATAGTACTATTGGCCTACTATGGAAAGAGAAGCACATGATTATGTCAGAAAATGTCTAAAATGTCAGCAGCATGGGGACCTCATCCATGCACTAGCTCAAGAGCTCCATCTGATTGTCACAC
Source organism: Sequoia sempervirens (assembly GCA_007258455.2). Lineage (NCBI taxonomy): Eukaryota > Viridiplantae > Streptophyta > Pinopsida > Cupressales > Cupressaceae > Sequoia > Sequoia sempervirens. The sequence goes on from VDFB02180266.1 coordinate 62,931, forward strand.
CATGGCCCTTTTTGCAGTGGGGGCTCAATATCGTTAGAAAAATCACCCCCACCTCATCCAGTGGCCACAAATTTATCATTACCGCCACTTAGTACTTCACAAAGTGGATGGAAGCCATCCCCATGACTTACATCACTGGAAAGCGGATATCAAAGTTCATCCTGAACTATTTATTTTTTTGTTACGGGGTCCCCCAAGCCACTATCTCAAATAATGGGACACCATTAAAAAATTAGGATGTCTGTGACCTATGCTACAAATTCAAAATCCAACATCGCTTTTCCACCTCATATTATCCCCAAGGCAATGGACACGCAGAAGCTACCAACAAGACCATTTTGAAAATCCTCAAGAAAACAGTCAATGACACAGGTCATGACTGGCATCTGCAACTAAATCCTGCCCTATGGGCCTATCGAACCAGTATCCACACACCAACAGGTGCCACCCCTTTCTCCCTGGTCTACTTATCAGAGGCCATATTACCCATCGAGATCAAGCTCCCCTCACTGAGAATATCACTACAGAATCTCATCACGGATGAGGAATATCGGGTATCACAATTGAATGAGCTGGAATTGCTAGATGAACGATGAATGGAAGCCTTAAACCATTTGCAAGTATATCAGAACCGACTCAAGTGAAGTTATAACAAGAAGATCAGGACTCAAACATTCCAGGTAGGAGAACTTGTGCTCAAGGAGAATCAGAAGAATGTTCCAAATCCAAATGGAAAAGGAAAATTTGAACCCAATTGGTTGGGACCATTCTTCATCAAAGCAAGCTATAAGTCAGGGGAATATCAATTATCAACTCTAGAAGGTGAACCCCTGCAGGAGCCCATGAACAACTCCCATCTCAAAAAGTTTTATGCTTAATCTTGCAAGGTGTAAAACCAAACATACAAAAAAAAATCAAAAAATGTCCTGAAAAAATGGTCACCCTGATGAAAACCTAGCAAATAGGAATCTTGGTGAAAACAAATTTTTTTAAAAAGTAACAAAAAATCCAAAAAAATTAGAAAAAGGATTAAAAGCAATAAAGATAAAATCGTCCTCTAGTGAAAACAACCCGGTGCGCTTTGGGCAAGTACCTTAATTGAAAACGGCAAGCGGGCACCTTGGTAATAAATAAGCACTTTCCATCCACGGGATCTCAAGGCATTGCATCACATCCATCACCCATCACCCATCCATCATCCGCCATACCCCATATCTCCCATCCATCATCAACATACATCATAAGCAGCCATGTATTACGTGTCATGATCCCTCCTAGTACTACTCGGCCCATTCTCAAGGTTAGTTTGTCTTGCCTACATTGGAGTAGTCTATCACATCACGTTGGGGGCATGTTCTAATCAGATTGGATTCCTATATTCTTGAAGTCCCAAAATCAAAAAATCAAAAACATCAAAGTCAAAAATCCAAAAACATCATAAAATCACTTAAAAACCAAAAACATGTCAAAACATATCAAAATCAAAACAAGTCAAAAGTTTTAAAAGTCAAAATACAAATTAAATGCTTGTCCAAACTCTGGTCTCTAAGCTGAACGTAGGCAAGGTTGATCTTTGAATCATCCCTCGAGACACTTAGGTCAGTCCTTTAGGAGTTCGACATAATAAACTAGCAATCCATCTGTTCATATCTCATCAATAATTGAGTTTGTGTCAGTAAAACTACGTGGTCTCTACGTGTATAACGTAGGCAAGGCTAATCTATTGATCAGCCCTCAAGGCCCATAGGATAGGTCTTTAGGTTAGTCTCTTGGTCAAAATCTCAGAAAACCCCAAAACATTTGAAAATTTTAAAATCAAAACATTTGTAAAATCTTGAAAATACCAAAAACAGCCTTAAAAATTTTCAAAACATCAAAAACATCCAAATATTTTCAAAAATTCATCTGTCTCATCTCACTTTCACCCACAATAAACATCACTCGCAATAAATCAATCGTCATCCTCAACTTTTGGTAAAACAATCGGAAATAAGTCTAGCAGGTTAAAAGTGAAAGCTTAAGCGTCACGGTCTCAAGTCTAGGTTAGTATGTAAACAAGTTGGTCAACTCTTTGTATCAATAGCCTATTGTCGAATTAGTCCCAAATCAATCATCTGATATCGTCATGTCCTAGGATGCATCCTTCCTACAATGGACATCAACATCCGACATCACCGTAGTTTAGTCTTGGCTAGCGGTATTGAAGAACATTAGCTTGTTTGTTTACTTGATCTTTTTTGTTTATTTATCTTATTGCGCTCATTTCGATGACCTCTCGATGATGTCCAAAAAAAAGGATTTAGAGAGAAAGGAATGGGGCAACGATCATTATCTTTTTATTTGTTATGCTTGTTGGATTATTCTTGTAATATAACTTGGTTGTGTGTGCTTTGTTTAGGTGTATAGAGGGTGTTTTAGGTGTCTTGTTGATTTTGGTCTGAGATATTTGGAATATTTGAACTGCATTTTAATAAGGTTTCGTACGCCAGGTGTGAACAGGAGTACTCCTATCTGATTGTCGAGTCAAATTCCATCACACTATGTGCAACACCATCCTGGTTCTTTATACCTTGATGCATCATGCCTATGTGTATTATCAAACATAAGGTAATTGGCCCTTTAAAAAATAAAAATAAAAAAAATCCCAACTCCTGGTAAGTAGATCATCATCATTATCATCCTTATCATCATCATCATCTTTTGACTTGTTGGAGTCTCTTATTTTCTTCTATCTTCTTTCTGCGCTAACATGGTACCATGACAGTTAATCTCAAAATCATTGCTAATGCATCCATCCTACATCCACAAACCATCAACATAATGCATAACATATCATATCATATAGGAAAAATTTAATCATGTTGCATGCATTGCATTTTTCATCATTAATATAGATTGGTTATTCTAAGCATCTCATAAACCATACATTTGCATCGACCACATAAACACAAAAGTATCATCTTCTATAAATACATCACAATATCATATGCATTATCATATCATTCATTTTCATCATCATATCATCCATAAATACATCACCATATCATACATGAGAAAAGTACTGAAAAGAAAAGATTGCATCTCATACATCTCATCATCATCCATTAAGTGCATAATATAGATTTGTTAGTCTAAGCATTTGCATATCATAACATTTTTCATTATCCATACATCATCATAAAAAGTGCATAAGAAAAGATATTGAAAAAGAAATGCTTCCATAAATCACTACATCACATAACATCATCACATTGCATCATGTAAGATAAAATCTTTGCATCGCATATAAACCATCGCATATAGAAAATAAAATCCATTCATAAATGCATAAATTAAATAGAGCACATCATACATCAAATCGAATCATCTCACCTCATATATCGTCAAAATAGTACACTATCATGGTACACAATCAAGATCATGTGTGTATATCAACATAAGTACAATCGCCCATGGGGCTATCAAAAATGAGCCCATGAATCACAAAAAGAATCTAGTCTCTTATCAAAAGTAGGCTAGCCCTACTGGCTACTCCCATCGCCGCCCGGCCTCTCCCCATGACCCTCTGGAGGCCTGTATCCTATCTGTTGAGAATAGTCTGGGAATCATGTTGCCCAAGGAATGACCTGATGATAATGAACTATGTAATAATCGGCCTCTCAGACCGCATCCCTATAGGCTTGTAAGGAAACTAAACTCCGGGAGGAGGATGCAACCATACTCTCTAGTTGTTGTCTTCGACCCATCTCTGATGCTTCCTGTAGCTCTGCGGCCTGTCTCTGCTGGACGGGCTGGTCCTGCTCTATCCTCAGTTGGTCTCTTTGTTGTCAAAGCAGCAACCTGTCCCTGCAAACCCTGTATCTAAGCATGCAGCTGCAAAATCTTCCCATCCCTAGGGTCCAATTGTGGTGTTAGTTGGACAAGTGGCTAGTCCTGATGATCATCTCTAGGTGGTGTCGGCTACCTACCTTGGTCCTGATGTCCATCTCTCGGTGGCATCTGCTGCCTATCAAGGTCCTGGTGACCATTCCTATGCTGCTTTGGCTGGTCAGGAGGTGGTCCTCCTCCTCTGCCTCTGCCTCTGCCACTATCATTTCCCTTGTCATCATCATTGTCCCCATCTCCCCTGCCTGCTCAGTCCTGCCTGTGCCCTGCACCTTGACCTCTTGGTCTCCTCCTCAGTAACTATGAACCATGAATTGTCAATCTGACTAGAGGACCGAACCAATCTTTGTACCCCTGTGTGGTCCCTGGGTTTGTTGGTCCTTGATCATAAGGCCATGGTTTGGCCACCAGCTGCATAAAGCTCTATACTGCATCCGCTACAAGGATTGTATGACCCCATGTCATATCCCTCATAGTATGTGTGAAGATGGCCATGTACTGGTCATTGAGTTGATCCTGTATGTCCCTGAATTGGTGGGCCACTATGCCTGGAAAGTACCTCTCGATAATCGTATGCTCCCTGCCCTGCATCAGTCGGTCTTGCCTGCGAAGAATAACTATTAAAAGTCATCATACTAGGTTGACATGCCAAGATAGGGTCTCCAAGTGAAAAATGTCATCTCATCGATGACTCGCCGCCAGTGCCGAATACCTGTTGATCCTATGCGAGAAAATGAAAGTCTACCCCTATATCTCTAAATGACTGGATCATCTAGCTCCATGTCTATAGGTGTGACTCTCACAAGGTGAAGCACTGCGATGTGCTCCCAGGCCCAAATGTGTAGCAGTGTAACCCCTGATCCGATGGACTTGTTGTCACAATATGTGAACTCATTAAGATCATGGTAAAGTGAGGTCAACATCACTGGCCCCCAAGCAAAGCACTCCCTCCGTCGGAGCATCCGCTCCCAAGAAAGCCCCCATCTTGGGCTGAAGTATCGCTCGCGTCTGTCTAGTGCCACGACCCTGATATGATCACAACTACAATCAATTTGAATGGCGATACCAAATGCTTGTAATGCTCGAGCTCAATCTGGCCCTCTGAAAAGATAATCTCATCAGTGCCCATGATATCATAACAGGTGTCCCTGATGGCCTCCACATCATATATCACTTGTGATTCATGGATCAGCAAGCACAGAATGTGCCACACATCCTCCAAGGTCAATGTGGCCTTGCTTGTGGGGAAATGAAAAGAAGAAGTCTTGTTGTGCCAACACTCTGCTAGTGTTGTCATCAGGCCAAGGTGTGTCCTAATCGGTAGGGCATATGTGATGTACCATAGTCCAATCGCCCCCACGTGCTCCTGCTGTATCTCATCTAGAGGGGGATCCTGGGTCAATATGGCCAAAATGGATGATTTGTGCTTGCATGAATGGATTGGCTCCATGTCCTCTTGCATCAGTAAAGTCACTGCGTCAAGTTTCATAAAAAATTGGGTCCCTGTTTGAGGTTTGCGCAACTAAATCAGCATATGAGTCATAGTTTGAAGGGTGGTCAGTGGCGCTATATGATGCCGCTAAGAGCCCAAAAATTCCAAACTCCACCACTGCGACATAGTTTGCAAGCGACCTGGTTTGATCTCTTAACCCTAAAATCTAAACAGGACCGTCGCGACACTGGGTGCATATGCGACACTATTTAAAGCAAACCCTATTTTTTTCAAACTCTGTCACCGCGACGCTATGTTCACCTACAACGTAGTTTGAGCCTGCACGACACCAATTTAAGTTTTTCAACGGTGCTATATATAGCGCCGCCGACTTTTGACGACCCCTCATTAAATCGTGAGATTTTGAAAAGAAACAAAGTTGGGACAAGATGACATACCACTAGTCCTATGCCAGGAAGTCTCTAGTACACTCGCACGTGCTCAGAAATGTGTCGTGGAAGCAAGCATTGTGCCATCTCGATCAGTCCTCAGAGCTCAAATCTTAGAATTCTCTAAAGGCTATGTCTGAATAGATTAGAGTAGCCTCAGGGGCCTATTTAAACCTAATAGTTAGGGTTTTTGACCACTGTTTGGAAACATCCTGACTAGGTTTTTGGGCCACAAGCACATGTTCACCCAACCCGAGCTTGGTTTGCATTTCTCATTTTGCACATTTTGGCATCCCACTTGGCTTTTTGGACCCGTTGGGCACCTTGTTCTCTCTTTTTTCTTGAGTTCACCCTATTGGAACTATCAAAATCAGTGATTATTTTCATATCTTTGTATCCACAGTCTCATAGGCATTTACCTAGGCCACATTTCCACTATTTTCATGGTGCTTTATCCACATTTTTCCCCTTCTTCCCCATAGATTTCATCCACGTTTGCATTTTTTACACTTTGGAATGTATCGGCATAGGTCCCCATTTGTCTCCCCAACCCACTATGTTTTTTTCGCTAAATTCTTCTATTTCAAGTGGTCGGCAGGACATTCTTATTGTCATGACGACTGGCAACTATGGATGGGGTATATTGACAGAGGTCTGGGGTATTGGCATCATGTCCTAGCAATTTCATTTTGTTTTACCGACCGGCAGTGAATGGAGCAGCTCGGTGGGAGATATGGCTATCATTGTAAGGTCTTGGTGAGTGACCTTCAGTCTCGCCGACCTTACACATAGTTTCTCTTTGAATATACTTTTGGTAGAACTTTATATCTGTCTCAGCAACATAGGACATTGGCAAAGGCATGTGTTTGTGGCAGGAGGTCATGGCGAAAGGCTTGGGTCTTGGCGAGCATGTTGGGTGTCCTTTCGGTGAGAGAATCTTGCGGTCTTGGAAAAGTTGAATGGAGTTAGGAGTGGCTCGTTGTGACTTATGTGTTTCGGTATTTGGTCTCCTCGAGAGCAATGGGCTATGGCGATACTTCTTGTGTTTGGCATAATGATGGTCTGGTCACGGTGACATGAAGTTGGATGTAGGCTCTTGGTAAAACTTAAAATGATCTATGTGACCTCTTACCGACCCAGATGAGCTACGGTGACAGTGAATAGAACAAGGGGAGTTTGTTGGTGTGAGCTTTGCATGTGTCTCGGCGACTTAATGTAAGTGAAGATCTTCAAAAAAATAAGTTCCAATCTATATGAGGTCTCTCTGAAGTCATTTGGCCACGATGATAATGGACAAAACATGTATGCTTTTCAGTATGACTCGCCCTATGTCTTGGCGACTGTGAAAACAATATGGGCTCTTGGTGAAACTTAATACATTCTGTGTGAGGTCTCCGCAATACCTATGAGTTATAGCAAAGCAGAGTGCAAACAAAGGAACATTATTTGATCTTGATATGACTAACGGGTAGCTACGGCGAATGCGATTAAAATAGGGATGCAAGAGGAGTGATAAGCGAATGAATTGCCTTCAATGAGAGAATGATATGGATTTGTCTAAGCCATTGCTCATTGTTGAAAACAAAATTTTAGAATCTTTGAGGCGACATGAATACCTTGATGACCGTTACTGCCCATTCGATTGGAGCCTGAATCTTGTGGAGGCCGACATGATATTTTATTTTGATATTTTTCTCTCAAGCTGGTGTATAAATAAGCATGTTGTAGTTGTTAATTGGGGGGACCAGGCATTAGATTTTTGATACATTGCAAATAGATACAGTAGAATAAAACTATCAGATCAGAGGCTATTATTGCTTTAATTCACAATGGAGGTATTTATAGTTCAATTGAGTGTTGTTTCATTTTTTTCTCTACGGTATCAATTATCACATTGAATTGAAATGAAAAATACTGCTAAGTTGTCTCCATGAATGATTTTTTTGGTTGTTTAAATTAACATAGCAAGTTTATGTTTGATTTATCGATACACATTTGTTGTATTTGTGTGATCAATCAACTGGTTCTTTCAAGCAAAGATTAAATCCTCTTATTGATCACAGTAATCAGAGAAACTCATTTTGGATTATTGAAGTAGAACTTAGTAGTTACATGGTTGCATATTTATACAAGTTGTAAACAAAGCATATGCCAGATAATTTGTGTCTTCTCTAGAAAGTGTTGCTTATCTTGATCTCATTTGACTCCGCATACCTAACAAGGCACTAGTCTCTGCACCTCATCATTATAAATTCATTTTGTTACTTTTAATTGAGTATTTAGGACTTAGAGCAGAATATTGTCACTGTTTTCAAATTGAATTTCATCTGTTCACTCCCATGTGCCATTGTGAACAAGTGTTGTAAGTGGATTGATTGTAAGTTAAGTCTGCATTATTCAGAGAGGTACACCCGCCTTGGTCTTGCAGCACCTAAAGAGTAGAAGGTTTGATTGTTTCAAACCTTATTTTGTTACCCTAAAACATTGTGAAAGCTTGGCAACCTTTTGTGGTTAAAACCTGCATTTTTTAGAGCTAACAAATTGGCAACTCTGTTGGGGAACAATCAGAATCAAGGCCTTAATCATAGAGTCAGAAATCTTGAATAGACTCCGCTGGGAACAAGAAATATTGAACATTTTTCTCATTTTTGATTAAAGTGAGTGGCGACTCTGATAGAAATTTTTGCAGTCATTCATCATGAATGGAAGAAGGTCTCAGTACAAGGGAGGTCATAATGGAGCCCCTACTGACAACAGTAAATGGATTCATAAGGATGACAATGTCGATAAAGGAAAAAAGATAAACGAAGATATGCATCTGACAGGTAGAGACAAAGCAGATCGCTATGATACATGGAACGATTATTCAAGTGCAAAACTGTGTACCCCTGAGGAGCAATTAAATCCATTTTATAATCCTCAGAAACAAGTTGAGCTTGAAACTAAGAAACAGGCTGAGTTTGAAGCCAGACTTGAGCCTTAATGACTCAGAATTCAGCATGAATATGATCAGAAGATGAAGAGTAACCAAAATATTGTTGTTGATCATGAGCTTCCAAAGAAAGTAAAGGCACAGTTCGAACAACAAGAGAAAAAGATAAAGGAGTTGGAGGCTAAATTACAGAAAGCCCAAATTGTTGATTAGACAGCTGGTGGCTCAAAGTATGTTCCACCTCACAAGCAAGGTGATCATGGTGCAGGATCCTCCAATCAACAGAACGTTCCTTACAATTAGGGTGGGAATCACTATAAGCAGCCAGGTAATCCCCCTCATATTCCCACACAACATGCGAATATGCATCCACCTCCTGGTCAACATCACATCCCTCAACATAATGCACAATACAATAATCCTATGCATCAGTATCAATATCCACCTATCCCTCCCCCTCACCAATATGCAGCAATGATCAGGCAGTTTGATTTGGTAGGATTCCATCTATGCCCTTACCCTATGGATAGCAGCTAGAGAGGTCTGGTTCCCAAGTTTACATAGAGCAATGCAGTCACTGCTGAAGAACATCTAAGGAATTTCAATGTGTTCATTCAAGATATAGGTATGCCATATGAAGACTTGCACATGAGGCTGTTTATGGTGTCACTTATTGAAGATTCTAGGGATTGGTTTAACAGCTTGCCAGCATATTCAATTAATTCTCTTCAAGTGTTCCAAGATTGATTCCTAGAGCAATATGGAAATCTAAATGCACCAGATGCAACTCTTCATGAATTGATGAGGATTCAGAAAAATCAAATATTTCGGTTATAATTTCAATGGAGAATTTAACAAATTAGAGACTAAAAGTACCTCTTGAATCAAAAGTTGCGAGATTTTGTAACTTTAAGTATTTATTTAAATACATTTGATCCCAAAATAATTACAAATTGAGAAATAGATTTCAAAATTACAGTTGAAGCACTGAGGAAGATGGCGACAATTGAAAAAGCGGGAAGAGGCTGCTGGGTATAACTAATACTTGAAGGAGACAACGAGGCCTCCTCGGCAAAACAATAATTATCAATGGAGACAAGAGAATACATACAAAAATGAAAGCGAAGGAAATGAAGGCCAAGGTACATAATATACTTGCCACAATACATCTTGGAAGATGGGAAGTATGTATCAACTAGGCCCAAAATAGGGAGACCCACGTCCATTAAGCAAGAAGGGAACTTACATGGTGAGTAATAATTATTTTTGTGAGAGTTTGTAATCAGCCATTCTCAGGACTATTGTGTTGTAGCTCCGGATGCAGAAAGAAGGAATCGCGAGAGGAAAATAATGGAGAAGATTGCACTATATATTTGACTTCAAATGTTTTTTGCCATGATGAGGAAAGAAATGCATCTTCAGAGGATGAAGGCTATGAATATGATGTCTCCAATCAGAAGTATAATGTCCATATGGCTGAACGGCAGATCTTTTATGATTCTGATGAAGATTACACAGAACCACCTCTTGCAAAGGCGCCTACTCAGCATAGTGTGAGGAGACTTACTGAGGATGAAATAGAAAGGATCACTGTTGCTGCAGTTGAGAAAGCCAAAAGTCAATACTGGTTGAGAAACAGAAAAGTAAATGAGCAAGATGGGGTTCTTGGGGGAATTTTTATAAAAGATCAAAAGGCAACACAAGAAACTATAAAGAAGCCAGAGAAACAAGCAGCATGATAAAATTGAAAAGAAGCCTGTCCAATAGCAGAAAGTTGTGGAATTAAATAAAGAAATACAGACGCCTAGCAAGCTTAATAAAAAAGAAAAATAAGAAAGCAAAGGAGAAGTGCCAGAATTGAGGAAGGCTGTTAAGATAGAGAACTCTTCTTTTGAATTCACACAGGCATTATCTCAGGTAAGGATGTCTGTACCACTACTTGAATTAATGAAAATTAAAGAATACAGAGATAATTTTGTTCAATTGATCACAAATCATAATGAAAAGCATATGAATTATGAAGAAGTCAGTAGGCCGGAAAAGTTAAATAAATTAGAAGTTTGCATGGGTGATGTTTTAACAACTTCCCCACAAGTGGATCCATTCTTCACCACATTGATTATAAATAATAAATTACTAAGGAACTGCATGATAGATTCTGGTGCTGCTATAAACATCATGCCAGTCGAAGTAATGAAGCAGTTGGGCATGTGGGTTGATACATGTGAAGGGAAGTGCTATGCAATGGATAATAGACTAGTACCTGTGGTGGGCATTATGAGAGGAGTTGAAGTCAAGCTAGCTATTACCCACAGGTGGCTTACAATATAGACATTACAGTCATTGATACTCCTCCGTAGTTCAGTATGCTTTTGTCAAGACAGTGGACTGCAGCTATAGGTGGAAATGTTCAATTTGATTTATCTTATGCTACAATACCAGTGAATGGCCAGGAGGTCAAATTGTACAGGGAGCCAAAAATGAGCCAGCTTGTTGAATGTGTACCACATGATCAAATTAATTGTTTTTGTGATATTGATCTGGGGAGTTTTAAAATAGAACCAGCTCAGCCAGAATTAATTAATAGTGATCCAATTGAAAAACATGCTGCACAAAATTGTAATGATGTTTGGAAGATGTATTTTGATGGAGCCTACAGCCAAGAAGGTAATGGAGCTGGGATTGTATTTGTTTTTCCTGGAGGTATTACTTTTAAATACTCTTTTCTGTTGGCATTTGAATGTATGAACAATGTGGCAAAGTATGAAGCTTTATTGACAGGTTTGAACATAGCTGTGAAACACAAGATTAAGTTGCTAACTATTTTTGGTGATTCTGAGTTGGTTGTTTCACAAATTAAATCCAAGTATCAACAAAGCACAAAAGGTTAAAGCAATACAAGAATGTTGCATGGGACACAATTGAACTGTTTGATTCCTTCTCAATTGAGTGGATTGATAGGTCGAAGAATATAATGGTTGATTTTTTAGCAAATGTGGCGCTGAAAAGAGATGATATCACATCGGCTGGGGTATCACAAATTGAGTTCAAGACAAGGCCTACTGTTCCTGATAATGTTTATAGTTGGGAGGCCTTCAATGATGATACTGATCTTTTGAAATTTCTCAGTTGTATTGATCAGTATGAAGCTCAGGAAATTGATTTCAATGCTTTTGTTGAGGAAGTAGATGGGAAACAAACTGTGCTTGGCAAGGAGATCTTACAGCTCAAAACAAATAAATTGCCCAAGGGTCTAGTGGCATTGGAAATGGTGTATGATGGAAATGATAGATCACTAATGAAGCAAACACTAGTCAGAAAGGAAGATGTTGAAGAGATTAATTTGGGGAATGAAATAGCACCAAGAAAGGTATACATTGGAAAGAAGATCAACCCTGCAATTAGAAGAATGTTGATTGAGTTATTAAGAAAATATAAACATATTTTTGCTTAGTCATATGAAGATCTGAAAGCATACAGGGAGGATTTATTCCAGCATGAAATACCATTGAAACCAGATGCCAAGCCTTTTAGGCAGAAGCAAAGACCTATAAATCCAACACTAGAGCCTAAGACATGTAGGAAGAACTGACAAAGCTCAAAGATGGAGGAATTATAAAACCAATCAGACATTCAATGTGGGTTTCTAATTTGGTTCCTGTAAGAAAGAAGAATGGTGATATCAGATTATGTGTGGACTTTAGAAATTTGAACATTGCATCTCTTAAGGATAATTATCCTCTCCCCAACATGGAAGCAATATTGCATAAGGTGGTGGCTGTTATCTATGATGGATGGAGTTTTGGATACAATCGAGTCAAAGTCAAAGGAATCTGAGCAATACAAGACAACATTCACTACTCCTTGGGGAACATCACATTATACATAAAATTCCATTTGGTCTACTAATGCTAGAGAGACTCCGAGAGAACCATGGATGTTGCATTTCTTTGAGTTGATTAACATTATCATGGCGGTGTATCATGATGACTTGGCTGCTTACTAGAAGAAACTGAAGATCATGTGCAACATCTTGAAAAGGTATT